>CM049800.1:4499961-4709961 GCA_027422405.1 Ptychobarbus kaznakovi | reverse complement strand
TTTAATGGCTAAACAACGAATCGCGAAACTCACTCATCCTTTGAGGACTAACACAACTGATTAAAGCATTATCTTGCTCTCTTTCTTCATCTTTATTCCATTTCCCCCCCTCCTTTGCTCTCTCTCTCTAGCTCTTCAGACAATAAATCCTCACAGAACTCTTTGCAGACACATCCTGAATTCCCCTGTGATCTAAACTAATTTCCTAAATTCCCAGCCAGCCCCACAGAGTGGGTGCAAAAGATGCAACGGTGCCTCTCCTGCCAACTGTATCAGAATCAACGGTCCATCATTCTTACATAACGTTCTCCTGAGGGGACAGAAACACACCTCAAGTATGATCAGTGAGAGGGGAGGAGAGGAGTGTGGCTAAAATGTGAAATTATGACGTGGGGAAAATAATGCAACGGATTTCTCACCTGCTGAACAATGGAGATATAACTAAAAAATGAGACAAAGGGAAAAGAGCGTTTGTGTAATTCCCTGCTGAAAATTCTACGGTGGAACATGAAAGGTTGTGTTTTGCAAAATGTCTTCTGCTACATATTCATTTTCTTACTCAGTATTTGTGTCTTGTTTTCCAGAACAAACCTTTATTTTTTTTAAATCAAAATATATTTCTTAAGATGCAAAAAAATTGGTTTTCGAGAAATATTTTTTATACTGCTGGCAGTTTTTTTTATTTATATATATATATATATATTTTGATATATTTTTCAGAAAACAAATGTTAAATCATTTTGCATCTCAAATAAGTCTTGGATTAAGAACATTTAGATATTTGTACTGAAAAACAAAACAAAAATTACTGTACAAGAAACAACTTACAGCGTTCTCTTTCCACGAATCAGGAATTTTTCACTTTCTGAATTTTAACTAAATTAAAATGAAAGCACTAAACATGATGCAGAATTTAAGGAAGTAACAATAAAACAAACTGAAGAAATGTATTTAACTGCAGTAATCGTAATTTTACGAGGAAAAATGACTTATCAAGACAAACTGCAAACTTTTTGAATGAAGGCTTGACAAAGGCTCAAAGGATTAAAAAGTTTGACAGTCTTATTCATTTTCGTATTTAAATTCACTCCATGCTATCCAAACTTAAAGTCTTTGAAAGTCTTTTAACAGGGTTTTTACTAGAAATGCCTAAGATCCGTTTTGAGTGAGTGATAGAGAGCAGAGTAACGTTTCAATTTAAAATGAGCAGAAATACAAAAACATGTACAAACACACACATACAAAAAAAAAAATTCCTAAAGAAAAACTAGACCATCTGAAATGGTCATACTCTACATAAAATTTGTGTAGAGTGTGTGATTTCTATTGCATTCAAGCTCTCTCTCTCTCTATCTATATATATATATATATTAAGGCCAAAAGATTTTGGTCATTAAGGCCAAAAGATCATTGAAACATGCATTTTCTCTAAAGCTGCTTTGATCTGTATTGTGAAAAGCGTTATGAATTTCCTGGGATTAAACTCTAGTTTTGTTAGCACCATGCTCTACTGTTTGAGCTACAAGAACAAACATGAATGCAAATGATGCCACAAGAGCGACCAAAGCGACAATTATTGTAAACCTTCAGCTTTTTCTGCTTGTTTAGAGTATGTTTATGGCCTAAATGATCAGCGCGATGTTCCATACACACTCCTGCTCTCTTACCTCCTCTCAAAACCAACAGATTCACCTCGCTGCCCACTGGGAGTTCCTTCAGTATATCCACCACCTGTGCATGGCTCAGCGTTTGCACGTTCTGCCTGTTAATCTCTTTTATCACGTCTCCTTTCAACAGGCCTTGGCACCACTGCTCATCCAGGATCATTTTCACCTTCTGCCCCAGCGGACAGTCTGCAATGGCGAAGCCAAATCCTCCAGGTCCCTTCACGATTGGCACGCTCACCAGCTCTGGCTGCAGCATCCCCGTCTCAGGCCTGTCATTGGCACCGCTGCTGCTGCCTCCTGGAAGAGCAGCGACCATCGGCCGACCACTGGCGTCTGTGGTTACGTAGTGAAGCTCTTGGGAGGAGTCGTGAAGGGCGTCACCTTTGACCAGCAGCGGCTGGCCGTTGATGAGGGGTACAGCGGTTACGATCTCTCCTGTCGGAGGTGGAGGTGGAGGGGGAAGGTCCTCGCTGTCCGTGTCCACGTCAGGGGGAAGCGAGTATCCACGACAGAGGACCATGTCAACATACTGATTAATTGGGATGTACTGGAACATGTGGACCACGTCAGCGTGGGTTTTGCCTAAGACAAGTGTGCCGTTGATTTCCACAATAACATCACCTAGGTTGAAAAGAGAAGGAATTTGACAGCGTCAGATAGGAAAAGGATCACTACAAAGTGGATGAACAACTTTTCTAATCCATTAATGTTTTTGAAAGACACTAGATGAAAGGAATAGTTTATACAAAATTAAATATTCTGTCCTTATTTACTCACCCTTACACTATGTCATTTAAAACGAGTATTATTTATTTGAGAAGCTTTGAAGAATTTTGATACAGATCTTTGATGAGATACAAAAATGACAAAGAAATGCTAAGCAGTTTGTTTGACTTGTGTATTATATTCCAAGTGTTTTTTTAATTTATCAGTGAATGAATCATGCTTTTTTTCTTTTTGGAATCAGCTGATCCATTTCATGAATCAGACGGATTTGTTCACTCACTCGATGATCCAAAGCAGCTCTATACTTAACAACTCAGTGGAAGTGAAGATTATTAGTGAATAATGACTTCAATTTCAGTTTTTTTTTGGTTATCATATGGCTTTAGAAGACCTTTTCAAGCCTTGCCTTTATGGTGACAATGGACTGTTGCTGGATGGAAGGTTATTATACTAAAACTAAAAAAAAAAAAATTTTTTAAATAATATAAATGGAAATATTGAAAAAATATTAATTATAATAATAATAAAAAAATGTGATGGTACAAGTAATACTAAAATAAGAATAATATGGAGAAATAAAAGCATGATTCTTCAAAATATCAAACTTTTGTCTCACAGAAGAAAAAAAGTCAAATGGTTTGGAACAATATGAGGGTGAGTAAATAAAGCCATTATTGTGTAGCCTTATTATGATAATATACTTTTCCTATCCCGGTTTAACGTGATGAGACATCTATGATTAAGTCATTTGTAAGCTGACTTCATATTACCCCTAACGTGAATTGTGGATGTTCCCCTAAGAACCATTCACCTAACTAGGCATCACTCACCAGAGGCCATCTTGTTGTCCTGGGCGGCCGGGCCATCAGCGAGAACATTCTTCACCTGCAGGAACTCATCAGGGCGGTCTCCACCAATGATGGTGAAACCAAAGCCCTGCTGGCTCTTCCTGAGGGCCGTGTGATACAGCTCCCCCTTAAGCTGGGTTGGGTCCCGCGTGAACCCGGGCGTCCCAGCCGCTCCACCTACAGAGACAGTAGGAGAGGAAGACACAGACAGACAACATCTGTGATGACTTCACATAAAATATGCACAAAGACAAAGCTGTAAACAACTAGACATTGATACAGTAGATTTACGCTATATACAAGCACCAACTGCACCACAATCTGAATGCTTTACAAATGTATGACAGATTCATCAATAATGTGTGAAGGCACAAATGCAGACTGTCCTAAAATCATTAACCAAAGCACATTATAGGATACTTTCAGTGAATATGACAAAAAATAGGGCCTGAAACAACAACAACAAAAAAAGAGTCTGAAGCACATTTTTTAACATATGGATGGACTGAAAAGAGACCTAGAAAAGGTTGACCATCAACCTCAGGAGGTCAAACTAAAATGAGAAATGTGGGACATGCTATAGTTTAGATTAATTTATATGAATAGATTTAATTATAATAGCATTAAAAAATTACAATAATATATATATAAAAAAATTAAACGGACAAAAACATAAAAAAATGGGTTTCAGTGTTGCAAACGTAGCCTAAAATAAAATGTAATATGGTAGAGTATAGGTTGTTTGGGACAAAATGTTAGTTTGCAGTTATTGATAAACTTTCAACATAAAAAAATCTTCCAATTGTGCTTTAAGAGTGCAGTCAATGTTCACTACAATTTGTGTAAAAAAAATTGAGGAAATGAATGAAATGATTCATTTGTCTTTCCATGATGTTGCTTCCTGTGCGTCACAATTTTGAAGACCATTACATTATTTGCAAAACGGGAAATTATGCAAAACAGGATTGCATAAAATGTGGTACACTCATGACCTCTATTTTTATATTTAGATAGATAGATAGATAGATAGATAGATAGATAGATAGATAGATAGATAGATAGATAGATAGATAGATAGATAGATAGATAGATAGATAGATAGATAGATAGATAGATAGATAGATAGATAGATAGATAGATAGATAGATAGATAGATAGATAGATAGATAGATAGATAGATAGATACTCATTATATCCATGTGTAAATAAAAAATACGTACCTCTGTGCACTTTTTAGCGAGACCGTTTTTACACATCTTACTGCACGTTTTGCCGCAGTTTAAAAGAGAAATGTCCACTGATTGGCAATAAAACACAGGTTAAATATGTGAACCCTGGCACGTTTTTATTACGTAGATATAGGTACATATTGCTGTGTTTTTATTACGTTGTTATATGTACGTATTACAGCGGAATTCAAATATCCGGGGACCGTAATTAAAAATGTATGCTCTATCGTGTTGGAAATATGCCCTACACCAAACCCAACCCTTAACCTACCCGATAGTGTTAAACAAATGCAAAACTGATATAAAAACGTATTTGTTGATGCAACCGTGCCATTTCCACTTCCTTATATGCAGATTTGAACTGCTTTGTCGAACCGTGATTACACTGGATTCGAACCGGAGCTCCTCGCCTCCAAGTACGTCTCCGTACTCCGTGAGCTACCAAAAAACTTATCGTCAAAGAAAACCCATAGATATGAAACTGGATATGTGTGCTGCTAACGTTCAAAAACATCAGTTTTCAAATCTCCCAGCATATTAATATTGTTTTGAAGTCGTAACATGATATTCTTCAAGTAATTGTGCGAAAAGTACGCTTTATTAATCAAAACTGTAAATTTGTGTGAAAAGGAGTAAAAGGTGTCAGAGTTTTACTGCCAGTGTTTGTTTCTTTTGGAAACTGCAGTAATATGTAGTTATTGGTACATATTTCGTGTCTCGATAAAAAGTGCACCCAGGTACGTAAATGCCATGAGACCAGGTAGGTACATACACAGATTCGGTAGAAGTACCATGAACCTATCATTTATTTGTGCATGAATGTTTTCCTATGTATGACTGATATGTAATTAAAACCACAAATCATTCCAAACATCTGGCATAGTAAACAAAACCATTAACAACTCTCTCTGACAGCATAGACGAGAATTTATTTTTTTCCGCAGCTCAGCCTCACATACTCGTCTAATATACTGCTATCCTGTGTGTTCCCAGAAAGGGCTGAGCGAGTGATAACACTTACATCCTCAATATTAGACAACCTTCAGAAACCCTCTCAGCACTGGGTGTGGAGATTTCCAGATAATGTTCCACTGGTGTAAGTGAAAGTTTTAGGGGGAACTGTTTGTGTTTTATGCCCATAACTGCTCTGACTCACTTTTTTGTACTTCCTGTCAGGAAAGATTAATACAGTGTGCTATGGAATACTGTACTCTCAGAGTTCACAAATCACCAAAGAAGTCTAGAAGACTGTAGCAATCACACGTTTTAATGAACTATTATATCACCGAACAAAAAAAGAAGAACTACACTGAGCTAAAAGAAGCTGTGTGTGTGTGTGTGTGTGTGTGTGTGTGTGTGTGTGTGTGTGTGTGTGTGTGTGTGTGTGTGTGTGTGTGTGTGTGTGTGTGTGTGTGTGTGTGTGTGTGTGCTGTTAGAGAGAATGCTTTGATTGCATGTGCTGTAATGGCAGCTATGAATCTCCCTATTACAGGGAGGGAGGCCTGTCAAAACATTGATTTTGCCACTTTTAACAGGACAAAGTAGAGAAAAGACTGTTTTTTTTATTGTGCCAGAAAGACTGAAAGTAAGAGGAATCTTCAAAACCGTTAAATGTCATAGAATGTGAAAAAATACTGTTAAAAGAGTTGCATGCCACCTTGCATCTCCAAATCAGAAGAAACTTTAGTTGTCGATTAGTGCCACCTATTGTAACTGCAAGCATTTGCTGGTGAAAAACATGAAAAACAGTAATATTGTGAAATATTATTACCATTTTTAATTACTGTTTTCTATTTTAAAAATATTTTAAAATGTAATTTTAATTACTCCATGCTAATTAACATGCTAATTTGGTGCTCAAGAAACAGTAATATTATTATTATTATTAACATTAAAAACAGCTGTGCTGCTTAATATTTTTATGGAAACCTTTTACACATCCATTTTTTTAAGGATTTTTTGATGAACAGAAAGTTGTTTTTTTTAATGTGTCCTTGATGAATAAACATATTTCTTTTTTTTTTTTTTATCTTACTGACCCCACAGTTTCTGAACGGTAGTGTAACTCATTAAATTATGTTAATATTTAGAAAATAGTTCTTAAGGTTTTTAAAGATGATATAATAAATATGCTGTTTGAAACTGACACAACACACTTTTTGGATATTTTGTGGTTGTCAAATGTTAGTGGCACATGTCCACAGTCGCACCTGCGGTTACTCTGCTAGGACACCTGTATAAATGTCAGGGCCAACTGAGTTCATCCATCTGTCAAAATCATGTTGGTGAACCAGTTTCTGAGAAAGCTCAAGCATTGTGTGTCTGTAGATGCCACTCGATTTCTGATTTTGATATCTAAAGCATTGAAACCTGCTGCAGTCTCACCACTGCCATGGTAACTGAGCGTTTCAGCAAAGCAAAAGAAAATGTGCTTCTTCCCCTTGTCCTTCCTTCAACCCCTAATGAACGAATAGAGGGTCTGTTACGCCGGTCATCCAATCAAAGCCCTCAGACTCACGTGTCATCTATTTCCCCCCTGTTCCTGTCATCTCAGCATCGATAGCGATGGTTCACCTCAGCAGATATGGATTTTCTGGCCCGAATGGACGGCAGTCGTTGTTTCCAGAAATTCGGAATGAATGTGTAGAAGTAAAGCCATGTTTTAGAGAGGGACTGATCAAAGATGCAATGTGAATGCATGATGGATGCTAATGTTCTCTTTTATGTTAATGCAGCCTGTGATGTGCTGCAAAGCAATCGCTATAACATTTATACTCCCATCCATCCACCCTAAAACAGCACTCTTCTCTTCTTCAGGTTTTTTGCTCTCTCTCATATACGCACATGCTCAAACACATCTATAATGCATCCAGTGTAATGGAAGAATCTTTAATTCATCATATTGAGAATGGCAGATGACTCACCATTCTTTAATCTTATCTTTCTGTCCCTCTTTCCCCCACACACAATCATTCACCCAGCGAGGAGCATGTGTGTTTGTCTCCGGGCTGCTGCCGGGAAACTAACATGCTGAGTGTCTTTGCTGTTCCCTTTAAACACTCATAAATTCAGTTTAAATTCAGTTAGGGAGGTGCACGTTTGTACCTGGAGGAGGTGCTGCCCTCTGTTGGGTCTGAGTTGCGACTGCAGTGTCCAAACCGAGTTTCCTCTTGGCCTCTAGAACTGGATTTTCAAACTGGGTCCTCTGGTTTATGTGACTGAGGATGACAAAAGTTTTTAAGTTTATCGCTAGCCTGTACTTTAATAAGCGTAAAAAACAAATCTAATCCTATTCATAAGACTTACTCAACGTAGTATGTGCCGTACTGCAGGTCATCAATCTCCTCCCAACCATATGGAAGTTCTAATGATGAATGAACAAGAGCAATGTGTTTAAATGCAAATCCACACACACACACACACACACACACACACACACACACACACACACACACACACACAGAGGTATATGGCTGCAACAACATTGTTAACAACAGCAGACAAACATTTTAAAGGGGTCATATCACAAAGAACCATCAATTTCCTTGAATTTTTACATGGAAATACACTTTGACCTTTCAAAGGTTAGCCAATCATGAGAAAGCTATTTACATAAAGAAATGAAGAGTTAATTTGCAAAAATACGGATAACTCCATTTTTAACAATTAAAAACAAAAAAAAAAATTTTTTCATTGTGCATTCCAATTAATCTCAACCAAACTGCAGTTGGGTTATTTTGATTAGGTTAAAAATTTATAAAAAGCTGTAAAAATACAGCTAACTAATACAATAAAACACAAAAACATGATAACATAATAAAAAACAAGATTTTTGAAAATAAAATAACAAAAAGAGTTATCCGTTTTTGCAAATAAAGTCTTCAAATATTAAAGGTACTTTTGCAGACTCGTTAATATTAGGAAAATAGAGTGGGTGTAAAATGATTATAAATTTAATTATGACAGCCTCTTCAGGTGCAAAAATATTGGGGTTTTGCTGCAAAATAATATGAAACATTATACATAGACTTTAGAAAAAATAATATAAATAAATATAAGAATGAATAAATAAATGACCACTGTTCACCATTTTGGAAAGGAAATAATTGAAATAATACAATTATTTATTTTTCATATTTTCTGCAGCATGGCATTACAATGACATTTACTAAAATATATAATTTTTTATTACATTATTTTGACCAAATAAAATACTTAATTCTTCTTTAAATATATCATATATGTTCTTAATAAATTTGTTCCCTTTCGATATTTCACATGTACTGCGTCGAAGACGCTTGTATGGGAAAAACTATTTTTTCCTCTTCAACTGAAGCCTTTTTATAATCACGCAGTGAAACTGCACGTCCATTGGTTCGTGCAGTACTAAAAGACGAACCAATGGCTTAGCCTATGGCTATGAAGCCCGCCATATGGCTATATGCAATATGATATTTTCTTCGAAGACCCTTCTTCGCTGATGATCCACCGTTGAAGCGCCTCAATTCAATTCACTATTGCGCTTCTTACATACAATTGTTGCAAAGCAACTTCACCTAAAATAGGTGGAAATTGGCAGCTTTAAGATTTCTCACTATCGGGAAAAACTGAGCACATTTGTTTGCGCCTCATTGTTGCACTGCAGTGAATTAAAATAGTATCAGTCCATTGGTTAAGTACAAAATAACCAATGGCTCGGCTTAAGATTGAAGACGAGACAAGATGATCATATAAATAAAAGAAGTAGTTCCAATACAACTCTCACTGCCCAATCTTTTTACAAAATGTCAATTCTGACGCAGGTACTCGTACTGCAATGGACATGCAGTTTCACTTGATTATAAAGTTGAAGTGGAAAAAAGAGTTTTCCAATACAAGCATTTACGCAGTAGTTCCATACACGAGTACAGTACCGTTTTAATGGATAGAGTGTTTAAGATTTACTTTACATATTTAATAAAACACATATTTTATAATGCTATCCTAACAAGCTAAAAAAGCTAGTGTAATAATGTATCATAAGATTTCAATATATTTTATTTTGTGAAAAAAAAAAATAATATATATATATTTCTGGTTTTTCATACACATATTATGTTGCTTGGTATTAATATAAAAACAAATAAATTATTTTTTATGAGAGTGCAAAAGATGTCATGTTTACCAAATAGTCAAATAAACACTCAGTGTAGGCTGCTGTGTGTGCATGTGTGTATTCCCTCTGCTGTACGTACATTATGCCTAACTGAACTAATGAGGAGAAAAAAAAGAGCTGTTCACGCAACAGAGAGCTTCACACACACACACACACACACACACACACACACACACACACACACACACACACACACACACACACACACACACACACACACACACACACACACACACACACACACACACACACACACACACACACACACACACACACACACACACACACACACACACACACACACACACACACACACACACACACACACACACACACACACACACACACACACACACACAGAAAAGTATTGTGCACCAATGAGCATATAGCACAGGACTTTAAAACACCCTTAAAAGAGCAGCTACATTTTGTTAGACATCATGTGTGCTCGTGTGTATATTACAGAGTGAAAAGGCAAGAGGAAGTGAATGCATTCAGATGAGGTTATGCAAGCATGCCCTCTGCGGCATGTGAATGTGGAAGGGTACACACATCTGATTGAATGCAATTGAACTTCTATTTGCATAAGCATGTAGCTGTCGTACATGTTCTTGTATAAATGCGTAACGCAAAGATTCACCTCCATCCTCACACTTTTCAGGGGGCTTGGCTTTTTTGACCAGACGAGGGTCCAACCACGTAGTCGCTTTTGTGTTGTGGCTATAAAACAAAAAAGAAAATGAATTAGATATCAGAGCTGTATTTACACCAGTATTTCACAAGAAATTTTAGTCTACATAACACCCCAAGATAGCATCATTTTGCTAGACTTTTGTTTTGTTCTTTCATTAAAATAAACTAGACCGCTACTTTCATCTAATGAATCTTAATGAACTGTTTAATCGCAAGCAGTTGGACTGAACATGTTCATTCATTATTATGAATTGATTCATTAGTTGATTAATTCATTGTCTTAGCTTTTTGTCCATTTCTTTTATTTAGGTCTATTTTTGACATTGCATTGACCTCAGTTTGAGACCCGCTGATTTAGGCTAATGCAATGCGTCAAAGAAAATTATTATAAAGCCTTGGCAGGTCAAAGAGGGTGAGATTTTCAATGGCCTGTAGATATGAGTCTTATAAACTGAACTGGAAAATTTTTGGAACCTCTAATATATTTATGACGCACACACAAACAGAACTTTGACTCTGTTCTTTAAAGAGCATCTAGGCCACGCTGCGAGCTATATTTATTATTTCGTTCTGACAGCTCTGCTCTTGACTTTTAAAAGCAAACACTACTTTTTCAGAGTGAGAAAACATCAGATATCAGCAAGATGGGGAGAGAAAGTGATAAAGCATGCCGTTTGTGAAAATAGAAATTGCAATACTATGTTGAATGGAGTTCGAGATTTGACCTGAATAGAATCAGACGGCAGCTTTATGGAGGAGAAAATGTGCTGCCTGCTGACAAATATTGCTGCCTATAAAAGGAAATATTGTAGAACAAATTTAAAGCCAGTAAATAAAAACGTTGTATATATACACAATTTGCATATAATGTCTTTGCATACAACTACTGCATCAAAATATTACTCTAAGAACCTCCAGCAATAAAACAAAGAAAACACTCCACAGGAATACTACAGTGGCATAATCAATGCAAAACAAAACAATATACTGTGGTATCAAATCCCACATGACATTCAGTGGTATGAAAACAATAATAAACAAAAAACAATATTCTGTGATGTACAGTGCGTCAAATCAGATGGTGTTAAGTAATGTGACAACAACAACCACAAAAATCATCAAGACTTCAAGATATACCTTCAGTTCAAAAGCTACTGTATAAAGCCATGGGTTCAAAGTAACCAAAAAGATGTCTGTAATGGATAATATTAATGTTTAGCATTATTTACAGAATTTACAAATAGATTTTATAAATAATATAAAATTAATTTATAAATTTACACTATTTTTGTCAAAATGATTAACCTCTACCACAGCTCTGTAATCTCATGATAAAATATGTTTATGTGCATTATTAAACACAAATAGTAGCCTATCTTTTAACAGAAAGTGATGCAACAAGTTTTGAATATGCGCATGTAATAACCGAAACTACAGTGATATATTTAAAGTAACTGCACTTTTTTTAATATGAAATGCATTTTTCTCTGCTAATACATCCATATCCCCAATGCTATGAACAGGCCTTATTATTTATGAACGGGGCCGTAAACCAGAAGGTGACCTGAAATTTATGAGTACAGCAGCAGCCCTCATGTAGTTAGTTAAGTCTAAATCTCTCCTCTGACGGCCACACACACTTACTCTATGAAGTAGACCATGCCCGTCTCCGTGTAGGCCATTTCCCAGTTGTACGGCAGGGGCTCCAGGCTTTCGTCTCTGGCTAAAGAGCTCCAGGTGCGGACTTCCAATGTCCCACTGCCACCTGCGCTGCCTCCACCACTGGACTGAGTGTAGCTGGGCACAGCTTTCCTCCACTCCTCTGTCCTCTCTACAGAAGGAAAGAAGATAAAAATCAATGCAAAATGAATGCAGGAGAAAGATTTGCATGTCAAAGTAGGATGGTGCGCAAGCAAGATCTTTTCCTGTTTCAGGTTCATAGCAGAAAAAGTATAAATAGCCACAATTTAATGACATTATTATTATTATCACAAAGTAATGCTACATAAATATTTTTTATTATACAATTCTCTATAGCATACACTGTATAATATATAAACGTGAACCTCTTGCTACTACTAAATCTCATATAGCAAACCTCAATTAGATTTTTACATTATTAAGACTTGTTGGAAAACTAATTTATTCGACCAGCGATATATCAAAGCTGAACTCAAAGACTTTTTGTACAAAAAAGGCCTATTTCTCTCAAACATTGTTCACAAATCTCTCTATATCTGTGTTAGTGAGCATTTCTTTGCCGAGATAATCCATCCACCTCACAGGTGTGGCATATCAAGATGCTGATTAGACAGCATAATTATTGCACAGGTGTGCCTTAGGCTGGCCACAATAAAAGGCCACTCTAAAATGTGCAGTTTTATCACACAGCACGATGCCACAAATTTTGAGGGAGCGTGCAATTGGCATGCTGACTACAGGAATGTCCACAAGAGCTGTTGCCTGTGAATTGAATGTTCATTTCTCTACCATAAGCATCTCCAAAGGTGTTTCAGAGAATTTGGCAGTACATCCAACCGGCCTCACAACTGCAGACCACGTGTAACCACACCAGCCCAGGACCTCCACATCCAGCATCTTCACCTCCAAGATCGTCTGAGACAGCCACCCGGACAGCTGCTGCAACAATCGGTTTGCATAACCAAAGAATTTCTGCACAAACTGTCAGAAACCGTCTCAAGAAGCTCATCTGCATGCTCGTCGTCCTCATCAGGGTCTCGGCCTGACTGCAGTTCGTCGTCGTAACCAACTTGAGTGGGCAAATGCTCACATTCGATGGCGTCTGGAACTTTGGAGAGGTGTTCTCTTCACGGATGAATCCCGGTTTTCACTGTACAGGGCAGATGGCAGACAGCGTGTATGGCGTCGTGTGGGTGAACAGTTTGCTGATGTCAACGTTGTGGATCGAGTGGCCCATGGTGGCGGTGAGGTTATGGTATGGGCAGGCGTATGTTATGGACAACGAACACAGGTGCATTTTGAATGCACAGAGATACCGTGACGAGATCCTGAGGCCCATTGTTGTGCCATTCATCCACGACCATCACCTCATGTTGTAGCATGATAATGCACGACCCCATGTTGCAAGGATCTGTACACAATTCCTGGAAGCTGAAAAAAATCCCAGTTCTTGCATGGCTAGCATACTCACCGGACATGTCACCGATTGAGCATGTATGGGATGCTCTGGATCGGCGTATACGACAGCGTGTTCCAGTTCCTGCCAATATCCAGCAACTTTGCACAGCCATTGAAGAGGAGTGGACCAACATTCCACGGGCCACAATCAACAACCTGATCAACTCTATGCGAAGGAGATGTGTGTTGCACTGCGTGAGGCAAATGGTGGTAACACCAGATACTGACTGGTTTTCGGATGTAATGTATTATTGTATTAAATGTATACAATGTAAATGTATTGTGTAAATGTGATGTAAATGTATTATTGCACAGCACTATATATAAAATTGGATATATATATTATATCCAGCTTTATACACAATAATCAGAATACTCACATAATGCAAAAACAGGATTTGAGGCGTCTTATCAAACATCACTAATTTATAAAACTGCAGGTTCTAATCTGATGGATTCTGCGTGGACACATCATCTGAATATTTTGAGTAAATGTACATAATTTAATGCAGTAATATGACTACAGTTAAATAAAAAGGCTACAGCATTGTACTTTGTTTCCGCAACACTGCAGCACAGAAAGAAATGCCTGTGGTAAAAGCAGCTGTCTGTGTTCATATGTAACAGCAGTAAGTATGCGTGTGCATGCATGATAACTAATTCGCTGCCATTTTCCCTCTCTTTAAACACACTTGAAGTGGCAGAAGCCTTTAAAGCAAATATGACACTATTCTGCGGCAAGGACACTCCCCATTAAACGTCTCTTTTAACATGAGCCAAGGGATTACTTCAGCGAATATTCAACAACTATTCCCTCTCCACTGGCTTTTGCCAAGGCTGGGAGGGAAGACCTCATCAGTCCCAGTAGTCAAACTGTGTGTGTGTGTGTGTGTGTGTGTGTGTGTGTGTGTGTGTGTGTGTGTGTGTGTGTGTGTGTGTGTGTGTGTGTGTGTGTGCGTGCGATGTATATATATATATATATATATATGTATACAGTCATGGCCAAAAATATCGGCACCCTTGGTAAATATGATCAAATAAGGCTGTGAAAATGAATTTGCATTGTTGATCCTTTTGATCTTTTATTTTAAAAAATTCACAAAAATCTAACCTATCATTGGATAACACAAATTTAAAATGGGGAGAAATATCATTCTGATATCAATGTTTTCTCAAATACATGTTGGACACAATTATTTGCACCCCTAGAAATTCTTATGAGTAAAATATCTCTGAAGTATATTCCCATTCATATTCACAATTTTGAGCCCTCCAGGGTGATTATGAACATAAAATGATCCAGCCATGGCTTCCTGTTTCACATAAATATAAATAGGAGGGGAAACAAAGCCCAAATTCCCTTAATCATCCATCACAAGAAGGAAAACCAAAGAATATAGTTCTGATGTGCAGCAAAAGATAATTGAGCTTCACAAATTAGTGAAGTGACTTTAAGAAAAGAGCTAGAGCAGTGAAAATTCCCATTTCCACCATCAGGGCAATAATTAAGAATTTCTAATCAACATAAAATGTTACGAAACTTCCTGGAAGAGGACGTGTGTCTGTATCGTCCTAATGCACGGTGAGAAGGAGAGTTTGAGTGGATAAAGACTCTCCAAGGACCACAGCTGGAGAATTGCAGAAAATAGTGGAGTCTCTGGGTCAGAAAACCTTAAAAATTGTCAAACAGTACCTACATCACTGCATGTTGTTTGGGAGGGTTTCAAGAAAAATTATCCTAGCTCATCCAAAAACAAACTCCAGCATATTCAGTTATCAGACACGACCGGAACTTCAAATGGGACTGGTGTCTATGGTCAGATGAAACAAACAAAAAAATAGCTTTTTAGCAGCAAACACTTAAGATGGGTTTGGTGAACACGGGGATAAAAAGTCCCCCATGTGTACAATTAAATATACTGCTGTATTTTTTATGTTGTGGACATCTTGTTTAGACACATGGCATCATGGATTCTATCAAAGACCAACGGATAAAATATCAATAAGTGACTGACTCTGTTAGAAATCTTAATAATCATCTTATAATAACTCCGCTTCATGTCGTGACCGCATCACCACCTCGGATGTGCATTATTTTTCAAATAATTCAACGACCCGTCATCAATAATTCCTTACATATTTACCAAGGGTGCCGAAATTGTTGGCGATGACTGTATATACACACACACACACACACACACACACACACATTACATTATATATATATTGTGTGAACGAATGCATTACATTGTATGCATATGCACATTATATTTAACTTTAATCTCACTCACACACACACACACACACACACACACACACATTTGAACACCACAAAAATACTTTCTGCTGTTCGTGAAACTCAAGGCCTGGAAGTTTAAATCAGTTTATCATTCTTTATCAAGTTACACACACTTATATATCCCACACAGCCTACACACAAACAGATACACCTAATATAAGTATAATATAGGAACATTACATAAGACATGCATAATTTAAGATGAAAAATACAGCAGATGTAAGCTTGGTTCCTCCTGGGGACACTAGAGGCTTATGCTGCCTAAAGTCAAAAGCAAGGGTTAAAAGTTAAAGCCCCGTAAACATCTAAACAGCTCATTTATGTTTAAAGCTGATCGACACCAGGGTCATGGACATGAATCCTCCACGCATTAAGCAATCCATTATGGAGCAATGTGACTTGCTTGCCAAACGCTACTCTGAAGTACTGCAGTATACAAATAGAGCATACATTTCAAGCCTCGAGCCTTGAAAGCACAACTGCTGATCTCAAAAGGATTATAAGGTTATACTGTGAACTAATGAGAGCATGTGAGCAGGGGGTTTGGCTCTTTTTAAGCAAAGCTTGCCTCTCGGTGCAGATTTCTCCTTGAGTAGAGGACGGGGTTCTTCTCTGAGAGATCTCAGACTGAAGCAGACTGCAGGTTAAAGCCTCAAGCACACAGCGATTTCGGCAAAGATTTGCTGTCTGAGACAAATTTCAGGAATATTAAAGACTTCTTTCTTATGGGGCAATGTCGGCAGCCTTTGATCACTTCATTTGACATGCTCCCCAACGGCCAATTAACTGACTTTGCGATGAATCTCAACCTCCAAAGACAGTAGCAAAAATTCTGGATCGCAGTTCTGCAGTATGACTACTAATAAAGAACTGACAGGAGCACAGCAGCTGAAGTAAAATTACCATTTTTTTATTAAATTATTTAAATATAAATAGTAGATGAAAAGCTTTAACTTAAAAATAAACAAAAATGCAAAATGTTGATTTGGCAGCTATCTGAAATAAATATATTTAAGTTGAAGTACTAAAATGATTAAAACTAAAACTGAAATGAAAAATAAATTAAAGCTAAATTCCTCAAATTTAAAGTGAAATTAAAATAAAAGTGGAAAATTAAACTCAAAATATGAATAAATACTATAATATTATATACATAATACTAAAATAGCACAGGGCCAAAGTCCCAAGATACATATTTCAAGTTAAAAAAAAATAATAATAATAAAGACATGTAATGACCCACAGTCTCTGTCAACATGGGTGGGAATTTTTAGAATGCAATTGTTCACATGTTGTTTGACAAAAACATACAGATTAAAGTCTGTCGACTGACCTGGGATGCCGTTTGGGAGCTGTGGCCGTTCTTCATCCTCTTCTTCCTCAGGGACCACACTGTCCTTGCGGTCCATCTTGCTGACGGAGGTTGTTCGCTTTCGTTGGACTTCTGTGCCATAATCCTCTTCAAACAAAACCTGGTCGACCAGGTCAGGCTGAACCAAGTTGGGCTCTGCAGGAGGTTTGGGAGTGCCGTAGAAGTTACCTGAGAAAAATGAAGAGTGCCTTATTTAAAGACAAAAAACTCTTGTTTCGTGATACCTTTGAATAAGTCATAAAAGTAGATACTTTGAAACTTTAGAGGTGTGCTTCAACATTTTTGCTACATTAGTTTTGATTTAACAATTCACAAACCTCTACGGTTTGATGAAACGGCTGATTCTGGAACATTGAGACAGGAGCTGGCTGCAAATTTATCTCTTTATCGTTACCTTCGCTTTCCTCCTCAGTCCTAGCTTTCTCAAAAACGGAGATCTAGGTGTCGACTATCCAATATGCAGTGTGAAATGTTATACTCTTTCCATTCGGTGGTGCCTTGAAAGTAATTACACTCACCACTGGATTCAGTAATGAAACTTTTCCCACTATCTTCTCATGCAAAAATCAGTTCATTAATATGCATCAGAAACAATGGTACAGCCAATCAGTGGAGCAGCATAAAGTATTCAAATGAATTTCTAATTTGGTTGTACATGTCAATGTGTATGGGTTGAAGCGTTATGCTTCATTATTTCCTCTTGATGTAAGACTAAAGAAATCACTTTCAGTATGATTAGATTCAACCAATGGAAAGACATTTTTTTCAAATCAACCTTTCAACCTTCACCAATTATAAACAGATTAATTGAAATTATCCAAATTTGCTGTTTTGTTAGTTCGCTCCCTTCATCCTGATAATAAATATGCTGCCCCTAGACATCATTAACGTCTGTGTATGAAAAAACAGCTTTTTAAGGTCACATATTCCTCTTTTGCCAATGTAAAATATAATCCTTGTAATCAGTCGAAAGATTAATCCTCTCCTTTTTAGATTGTAAATTCTAAAGTGTTTAATTAGCAAATAGAAACTGAAACCGTGTGGGAATAGGCTTTTTAACAAGCAATTAACTACTGTTGACAACTTCGCTCACCTCTCATGAATATGCAGTGATGAATGTCTCTCTTCATTATACAAATGAGATCTCCTGCTATCCAGTGTCAGTGTGGGGAAACTTTTTGTGCTGCTACCATAACATTTGAAACACATTTTGTGCATCATGCAAAAACACCATGTTTCCAAAACTGTAGTCTCACTGAGAAAGGACATCGGCATATCGGCATAAATTCCAGTCCAGTTTGCAGCTTATTCTTGCAAAGAGCTGCACAATTAGATGGGAAGAGACGCTTGAACATGTAGCCCAACTGACCACAGTTTGCCCTTGTTGATGTGCCATAAAGAGGCAAATAAACCTACAAAGCAGCACAACTGTTTTCAACACTGATGAAAATAAGAAATGTTTCTTGTGCAACAAGTCTGCAACTAGAATGATTTCTGAAGGATCATGTGACACTGAATACTGGAGTAATGATGCTGAAAATTCAGCTTTGCCATCACAGAAATAAATTAAATTTTAAAATGTAGCCTATTCAAATAGAGAAGTTTTTTTAAATTGTTATCACATTTCACAATATTACTGTGTTACTGTATTTTTAATCAAATAAATGCAGCCTTGGTGAGCATAGGAGACTTTCCATACTAGAAGAGTTGCAACATACTGTAATGTCACTCGATGTCAGACTTACAACTTCGAAAACTGTTTATTTTAGTGTACTGAACAACTTCTCTTCAGCAGCAATGAGATGAATACTTCTTCAATCACAGATAAACACACACTTTATTATATACAACATGGTTTGTAATAATTGTAAGTGCTTGGCTAATTAGAGCCGTTGCATGACGCTGTAACCCTGATTAATCACCACATATGCACTCAGCTAACCATGACCGAATCAGAAGGTATGCTCTACACTCAGTATCAGAGCAGATTTACAGCATCATCTGTCGCCAGTAATCTGCAGAGAGCTGCATAATCCCACCACGAGGAGAAACACTGTCCTAGCGTTCTCTTAATGTTGTCAAAAATATTTCTGTGCACATAAAGCACAGCTATAACATTAAATTAGATCAAATGATGGAATGTGGAAAGATTGCAGAGATGTATGGGCTTTACACAACATAAGAGGTCCAAAATGGCACCCACTATTCAGCAAAAACACTTACAAAAATGTGTCTTTGGGGGGATTTCTGAAAATTGCCAAGAAATGTCATATTTCTCTCTATAACACTAATGAAAAATAAATATACTAAATGTATCTGAAATAAATTTATTTCATACTAAGTATGCTACAAATACATTTACATATTTATGTACTTAATAAAAACACCTTGCAGTTGTACTTTTAGTATACTAAACGGGTATACTTAAATCTGCTAAATTGGAACAACTAATTTTGTACTTAGTGCACTTTAATTGTGCAGAAGTAACGCTGAAGTCCAACTAAAGATATACTGAAGATATTTGACTATATTTGATTGTGTTAAAGTGGACCTATTGCAAGTATACTTCAGGTACACTTGAAATATCTTGCATTTCAAGACTGATATTATTCAAAGATCATACAATCCTCATCAACAAGTGATATATATATAAAACAAAAACATTATAGGCTTTATATTAAGTGGCACTCCAAATAAAGTTTAATTATATTTTTTATATCAGTAAGTCTTGAGTGACATATCAGTAAATATGTTAATAGATGTGAACCATACTTATATGAAATAAATTTATTTAAAAATACATAATTTTTTTGCTAGGGAAATCCAAAGAAAAAAAAAAATACTTTTTTTAAAGATTTGTTTGCATTTTCACCTGCGTATTCTTATAAGTACAAATATACAGCTTGTCTCATGATTATATATATATATATATATATATATGTATAAAATGTTTATTTTTTATTTTCAAATTTGGTATTTTTTATTATTATTATTTTAAATGTATCTAGATTTTCCCCCCATGTATAACTGATGTCACAATTCAAACAACTTAACAGCTCTAAAAACAGGCTTTTCATTACCCTATATAATAAATTCTGTATCTTTATTATGTATTTACAGAATCAAAGATTATCTTTCTTTAACCTGTCATTCAGTGGGAATTATTCCAAGTGAGCACAGGACATCTATCCATTCATTGGACTAAAAATGATGTTGATATATGACTCAACAGGCAGTAAGTACAGTGAATTGTGCCACAGTCTATTCATGTTTACAGATCGCCCCCATTGAGATTCTTTATGTCTGCGTGCTTTCAACGAGCGCTAAATCTTTATTGATCAGGATCAACTCTTAATTCAACCAAGCTTGCTTAGACAGGATTACATTAAAAGCTGCCTTGAGGGTTGTACATTTATCCACACTACTGGAATGAGGGAATCAGAAATGCCTAACAGCTGTTTGCTATTGCTCAAGCATGACCACGCAGAGACATTAAATGTTGTAAATCTATATAATGCTGTATATCAAGGATAAAAATGTCATATCATTGCTGTAAATATTTTGTAAACCCGGATTGTGACTTCCGACGGTGAACTATTCCTTTAAGGAACAGTCTGCTGGGATTTGTGTACGCCTGTGTGTTAGCATGCATGTGTGTGTGTGTCCTAGGATCAGAACATCACCCTCTTTGAGAGCAGAGCACATATGGGCATTTCCTACTGGCATGGCTCCCTGTCCCAGCAGGCTTTGCTTGGCATGAGCCCGGTCCCAGTATCGGCATGGGGCCACAGTGAATGCACTCGCCTGGCACGCAATCTGTCTCTCAGGACAGAGACATCCAAACCCACCAGACTGCAGAGGGGAGGATAAACACACAACGCTTTTTTGTGCTTCATTAATGAAGAAATGCTCTGAAAATAAATTACATACAGCATTCGAAAGAGTCTCTTGTGCTCACTAAGGCTGCATTTATTTGATCAAAAATACAATAAAAAGAGTAATATTGTCAAATATTATTACAATAAAAAACTGCATTATATTTTAATATATTTTAAAATATAATTTATTCCTGTGATGCTAAGCTGAATTTTCAGCTTCATTACTTCAGTCTTCAGTGTCAAATGATCCTTCAGAAATCATTCTAATATGCTGATTTGCTGCTCAGGAAACATTTATTATTATTAGCAATGTTGAAAACAGTTGGGCAGCTTAATATTCAAGTAGAAAGAGTGATAAAAAAATGTCCAGGATGCTTTGATGAATAGAAAGTTCAAAAGAGCAGCATTTATTTGAAATATAAATTATTCTAAATGTCTTTACTGTCACTTTTGATCAATTTAATGCCTCCTTGCTAAATAAAATAATATTAGTTTTTTACTAACATCAAACTTCAAAAGTCAGTGCATGTGCGTGCGTGCGTGTGTGTGTGTGTGTGTGCGTGCGTGCGTGCACACACATTTTGTAAATAATTTAGGTTTACATATCATGTTTACACATATTTACACATCATGAACAATTTATATATTATAAAAAATTAACAAATGGAAGGTAAAAATAACTACAAACCTTTGTACCTTATTTACCCCTAAAAGATTTTAGAACCTTAAAGATACACATTTGAACCTCAAGTGTACATATAAGTACCAACAGTAAACAGTACAGCTTTTGTACCTTTTCTTTACATACAGTATACAAACACACAGACACACAAAATAAACTACTGTCTAATTACAGTATCTTAGCACGAAAATGAGCTAGGATTTTGCTTTTTAGCTCCTTTCATAGAACGTTTGTTGAAAAAAAAATATATTTTGCCCTCTATTTGCAGAAAGACTGCCATTTTTGTCTTCCTTATGTGTCCTTTCTCAGCGGTTTACCTCAAGCTCTGCAAAGCATGTTTGCATGGTGTAAACCTGTGCTAACTGACTCACTGCCTGTGAGATTTGGAGGCTAAATCCATAGTTCGTTTTTTAGGACTGCACTGTCATGGAATTCTTTTTGGACAAGATAAATGCCTCGAGGTGACGGTGACAGAGTTTACTTCAGTCAAGTGAACAACATGACTATCGGATCTTAACACTAGAAGTGCATTTCCAGAAATGTCAGTGTTTGACAGGCAGCCTAAGAGTAGAGTTTAAGTTTTCGGTTAAACTTAGAGTTCATGGTTTCTTCACGAAAAGCTTCATTGTATTCGATGTGAATTTCACCTGCCAGGTGAAAACCATAAAAAGAAATAGCACGCCTCTTCTCAAAAATTCACAAGCCACTGGTGGTGGTTGAGGAGAGACCCCCCCCCCCACACACACACACATGATTGTAAAGCGCTTTGGGTGTACAGCAATACACAATAAAGCGCTATAAATGCATCATTCACATGATCTCAGATATCAATCATGTCTGTTTGTATAAAGAATATCAGTATAGAGACAGTGTTTCATACCATCATATGTTCCGCTCTCCAGCAGTAATCCACTCTCTTCCAGGATGCGGAAATCCCCCACGCTGATGAAATTATAGTCCACTCCTGGAACCTCCGCATCTCTGGGCAGCCGGGTGGTACCTTTCAGTAAAGCAAACACAATTAGAGACAGTGAGAATATCCTACACCCACAATCCCCTTCACTGCAAACTTTGTGTCTGTCTAAACACAGCCTCAGATTGAGCAAAATTAAAATTGGATTCCCAAACTGCATTTCAGCGTTTCCTTTTAAAACAAGTGCACTCCATTCGAAACTGTAAATAGAACTGATATCCCATAGATGAGATTCGGAAACTTGTATTCTGAATCTGGAACTGAGAATCTGGATGGATTATATGGAGAGATGGGGGGGGTGCTTTATGTTAAAGCACATGCTTTAACATAATTCCTGTGAAATAGTTTGGAAACACACCACACAGACAGATGTATTTATTAGTCAAACGGTGTAGAACAAGGACATATTACATTATATCAGAGGAAATCTTGTGTTATTTAGTGTTATTCAAGCATAGTGTAATCACAGATTGCTCCATTCACAAGGGAGTCGGTGACAGAGGTGGAAAGTGTGCACAGACTGCATAAAATGAGATTCAGGTCTCTAAAGCATTCGACACTTTTGAAAACTGTGTGTCTGCAGTGAAGTAGTCTTCAAAATATACCATATTTTCACCCTTTGTTTGCTCAGCCCTGTCAACATTCACTCATCCTAATGTTGTACCAAACTTGTATGACTTACTTTCTTCAGCTGAACACAAAAGTAGATATTTTGCAGAATGTTCAAGCTGTTCTAAAAGCATACCGTGATCTCGGTAACAAGTGTCTCACTAAACCACGGTTCGAGGGACAAGGGCAGACGAAATGGGATTCACCCTAAAACTCCAAAAAAGGGTATAATTGTTCATGAACATCAAAGAGTAATTCTTCATTATTACAGGGGAATTATAATTCTTTTAAACTTCAAATAATTCATTAATCAAATGGTTTATTTTTAGACTGTTCGACAGCTGGGAAATAAAAGCTGATGTCTATGTTTATTGCCAGCGATAAAATGCACAGCTAAACAGCTTCCGATGGCTGTATTTCAAGTTGTTTAAATGGGTCACTTTCTCTCAAGTCTACTCATAATATCAGTCAAACTTTTTTACAAATCCTTATCTTTGACCTTTACAAATGACAAAATATAAAAACCAATAAAATTAACTGATTAAATGTGAATATGAATGCCAAGTTAGTCACTTTGGTCAAAGCAATCTTCTAAATGCATTCTAAAAAATATCTTTTTGGTGTTCAGCAGCAGAAAAACAGTCATATGGATTTGAACATGATGACAGAATTTCCATTTGGGATGTCTGCTTTTTCACCTCTAAACCAAGATAAAAATGCTAATTCTGTGTGTTTAAGCCTGCGTGAGTGTGTTTGCTAAAAAAAATATCAAATATAAACTGTACACGTTTGGACCTAATTTCAGAGGTGGGTTGTTTAGCAGTAAAATCCTCATAAGAGACATCCGAGGGTGGCATTTCTTGCGAATAAAAGGCCAAAAATAAAAGATGACATTTCTCTGCTCTGTTCGTGTGTGTGCTGGGAAATGCCACCAGGCTCTACTGTCATTTGAAGGACATTTACATTAGACCCAGCACACTGAAATGCCAGAGTCAAGTGTCTGCGGAGACTTGACTCTAACTTAAGAGCAAATAATATTACAAACGGGCTCCTTTACATCTTCCTGGGAGAGCAACTGTTTAAATGCCACAAGAAGAGGGAACCAGAACAACGGCACTGGTTACAGATATGTGAATATCCACTGGCAAGGTTAAAAGGGGTTAACTTGTTCCAGATCCATAAAATCAGGATACAGAATGGAGGAGAATAGAGAAGAGATACTTTTCCAGCCACATTATTTTTCTTGTCCATGTGAAAGAAAACTATTTGCAAATATCATATGTAAATTGAGCTAATTGTTTTGAGTTATATTTTAATAAAATAATTAGTGTTGTTAAATGATTAATCACATCCAAAATAAAGGTTTTGGTGTTTATAATATATGTGTGTTTACTGTGTATATTTATTATGTATATATAAATACAAACATGTGCATGTATATTTTTAATAAAAATATGCTATAATTATATATTAAATATATTTATATAAAATATAAGAATATGAATATATAAATGTATATACACATGTAAACATTTTCAAAATATATACTGTTTGTGTGTGTATTTATATATACATAAATATACACAGTACACATACATATATTATGTAAACAAAAACTTTTATTTCGGATGCGATTAATTATTTGACAGCACTAAAAATAATACAATAATATTGTTTCATATTTTGAGACTCATGAAACTGATCAAAACTGATAGAAAAAAAAAACATTTATAATGTTACAAAGGACTACTGTTTTACGGTTTTAAATAAATAAATGTAGCCTCAGTGAGCATAAAAGATTGTTTCTTAAATGTTTAAAAAATCGTAGCAATTTCTAAATTTTCAATTGATGTTAAAAAAAATTAAATACACATAACATGTAAAATTTAATTTATAATATTACATTTAAATCTAAGCCAAAATATTAGAAATCGCAAGTGAACGATCAGAGTACAGTATATTTGATTTAGATATGCAGTCTTAAATACTCATTGTTCTATGAATGCCTCTATCACATTATGTTAAACTTTCCCAGACTTTCTTTCGCAAAATGCAACACCTCTTCCACAAACACTTTAAGTCTCAGTAGAAACGAATGCATTCACAGCTCTCTGGCACAGCGTAAACTCTGGTGCACACAAAGACTTGATGCGGCAGGTTGTGAGCAGGTTACGTAATAACAGCCAGTTACATCTTAGTCGACCTCTGAAGTCAGTTTAATCACAGGCCGGTACTAAACGAGGTCCGCAGATCCCCCGGGCGAGCACCTGCTCCGGCTGCAATCTGCTGGAGAAGGGATACGAGTGGCACCTTAGGCTGCTCTTTATTCCTCTCCGTCAGAGGAGCTTTTAAGAGCTTTTGTTCATAGCTACATAAAGCAGCTTTGTGCTTGCAAACACCAGAGGCTCTCTCTTCTTACAACTCTTTTTCCTATACCCTGCCGTTTCAGGCTCTTCCCATAACTTACTCAATAAGGTAAAGAGAGAAAAAGAGAGGGAGTAACTAGGCCAAGAACAGAGTGACCTAAGGACAAGAGAAGAGGATGCTATGCTTAAATTGGCATCCAGTGGAAATTCTTTGTCATTTTATTTTAATTCGGATTGTCTCAAGCCTGCTAATTTTCCAGAAACATCAAAGAGTTATTCTTCATTCTTTGGGGGGAATTATTCATAATGAATTCCTCTTTTAAACTTCAAAAAATTCAGAAATAAAACAAAAATGTGTTAATTAAAAAGTGTATTTTTAGACTGTTCGACAGCTGGGAAATAAAAGCTTATGTCTAACATTTATTGCCAGTGATAAAATGCACAGCTAAACAGCCTCCGCTGGCTGTATTTCAAGTTTGGGTCACTTTCTCTCAAGTCCACTTTATAATATCAACCCAACTTTCTTTTTTATAACCTTGTCTTTCACCTTCACAAATGACAGGTCGTTTTTTGTCGCTGTTCCTTTAAGAAGTCTACGTAAACGCCCACTGCACACGACACGAGTAACGGCACTTGTACTCGAGAGCTGCGCGTTTGCGGTCAAGTCTAATATGTTTGCACCGCCCCAGGCTGCCTTCAATAGTATTTACAATAGCATTTGATTTTGACAGGTTCACAAAACAATTGGCGCTGGAATGCGTCGTGCAAACTGGTGATGAGCGTGATGATCATGGATTGTTAAAAATACACTTTAGCTGCTCATTTCTAACGATGAAATGCTTCAGAAGGATATTCAGAGTGACAGAAGCTACAAAGAGCAAGAAACAGCTTGAGGTATGGCGGACTTCTATTGTTTTGGAGAAAAAAAAATTACAGAATATTTAGGAAAACAGTTACAATACATTCTACACCATAAGCTATATCTCATTATATACCGTATTTTCTAGCATAATACTACTATTCAAAAGTTTGCGGTCAGTAAGACTTCATTAAAGAAACATTAAATTGATCAAAAGTGACATTTTCAATAAACTTTTCTTTTGAAGTTTCTATTCATCAAAGAATTCTGAAAAAATGTAGCACGGTTTTCACAAAAATATGAAGCAGCACAACTGTTTTCAGCATTGATAATAAGAAATGTTTCTTAAGCAGCAAATCAGCATATTAGAATGATTTCTGAAGAATCATGTGACACTGAGGACTAGAGTAATGATGCTGAAAATTCAGCTTTACATCATAGGAATAAATTACTTTTTAAATATATTCAAATAAAGAAAAGTTACATTGTAATAATGTTTCACAGTGTTTTGTTTTAGCTACTTTAGGTAATGTATATCATAATCAAATGTTTCATTTTTCAGGTTTATTTTTTTTACCAGATTAGCTAAATTTATTCAGGCTTATTTCAGGTTAATTTTGGTTTTGTCACAACTTGCATTAAAATGAATTTGTATATCAATAACCTATTAATTTTACAGGTTTGGTGCATTCTATAACAAGTTACAATTTCATAGGAAGGTATGTTTTTCCTAAAAAACAGACTGAAATGATTTTATGAAACAGGTTAACAGATTATGCAGCAGGTAGCATGCAAGAAAGACGCAGATATTTTTGCGGTGAAGTGTGACGTACTAAAGTGTCAGAGTACGTTTGCCCCTCAGAGTGTTTCTTGACACATTTGTCACTGTCACTTGTCAAATTAGACTAAATAGGGAATAAGGAACTAGCTGAATAACTAATGAGCAGTGTGCTACTGCTTGGAGAAGAAACATGCTCTCAGAAAGCCACTCCACAACCCTCAAGAGAAACAGCATCTCATGCGGCGCATCACAGAGGAGAGCTGGCGGTGTGCTGCAGAGCGCCAGACCAACACGAGAGATTTCGCCTGAGGAGAGGCTCTGTCTCCTCAGCTACACTAACAGACACACCAGTGTGAGAAATGGCCAAAGGATTCACTCCAAACGACTGAAAGGTGAGATGAGATAACCAGACTGCCAGAAAAAGACAGAGAGGACATATATATGTTTATATGTTCTTATATCAAAAATGTGCAATAAAATACAATAGTTAAAAAATGAAGTCAAATAAGTCAAATAAAATAAAATAGAATCTATTTATTAAATATATTTTTATATGTATATGTATATAATTATATTTTGTATTATTAACCAGACTGCCATAAAAAGACAAAGTGGATATGTATGCTTAAATGTTCTTACATTACATTACATAAAATAAATTAAAACAACAAAAAATAAAGCAAAATAAAAAAGTAAAATATAAAATTAAATTAAATCATAAAATGAAATACATTGAAATAAAATAAAATGACAAAATAAAATAATTTTTATATGCATTTGTATTTAATAATATTTTCTATTGTATGTATTTGACAGGCTATTTATTCTCAACTAAATTAATAGACACCCCAGTGTGAAAAATGACTAAATAATTAACTCACAACTAAATGAGACAAGATAACCAGACATATGTACTTAAATGTTCTAACATTTCATGATCAAATTTTAAATAAAAAATATTATTTTGTAATATATGCATTAAATTAATTGTTATTGTATTTTGTAAATATACAAATTTGTAAATTATTATTTTTATTAAATTGTATTTTATTTTTATTTCTGGCACTTCTTCAGTATCTATTTTTTCATATGTATGACAAATGTTGTGTGTAAAACAATATTGCAAATAAAACATATGCAAGTAAATACATAAATTATTTATTTTAATAAATACATTTAAATAAAAAAATAACATTAATATAAAATAAAAATAAACAGACTATGTGTGTGTGTGTGTGTGTGTGTGTGTGTGTGGTGTGTGTGTGTGTGTGTGTGTGTGTGTGTGTGTGTGTGTGTGTGTGTGTGTGTGTGTGTGTGTGTGTGTGTGTGTGTGTGTGTGTGTGTCTTACATGGGATGGTGCGCAGGTACAGGTTGTCTCGAATCACTTGCTGCAGTTTGTGGTCGATTGATCCTTTTTGGAACTGCAGACTAAGATAATGCCTCAAATCAGAGTTCAGCACTTTGCCTGCAAAGAGAGAGAGAGAGAGAGAAAGGCAAACAGAAATTTAGAAAACCTTTCAATTATGGAAACAGAAGTAGGTAGTCATGGCATTATAATGTAGACTAACTCCCAGAAGGGATACGTTATTGCTCTGAGGTTGCTCTTTCGTAAGATAATGAGACCTAATGGGTTCTTAGCCCATTTAAAGCATAAAACTTCAGAGAAGAAAAAATCCCACGATTGTGTCTAAAAATTAGACAATTGTTGACAGAGTATTTGGTTAGAGTATTTGGTTAGAGTATAGAGCTATACAATGAATATGAAAGGTATAGCTCTGTTCAGTTTATCAAAACGTTGTTATAACGCATTGTTAAGCTCTCTTGTGAAACCTTAGGAGAAACAGAAGAAAAATTACAGGAAAGAAAAATCTAAGAAGCATAAAACTAAACTTCTGAAATATGTCAAATTATGGAATCAAAATCAAAGCAAAAGTTCAGTTTACTCTCTGGCTAGTAAAAAAAAAAATAGACATGTCATACGTGATCCTGCTTTCCTACGGGTACTTTCACTGTGTGAAAAAATACCTTCCATTAGTACCCAATTGTTTTTCATTTTCTAGGACTAGAGTAACATCTTACTCTGCACATACACACGCGCACACTCAGTGTGAGAGCCAGCTGCATAAAACAACACAGCGAAAGTCTCTTATAAGCTTTGCTAACTCAGAAAAGACTTCACAAACAAGCTGACACAGTGTCGAAAGCAACTGTGAAAAGTGAAACCTAATGAAAATCCTCCACACAGAACTTTTAAAAGCCTCACTTTCCCTCTTTCTGCCAAACTCCAAAGACAAATCTCTGGGAGAGTTCACAGAGAGTTAGGGGAAGTTGCTCTGCAGAAGAGGACGGAGGATGTTTGCTGATACAGACTGAGGGTGGATGAGAGAGAGAGAGAGAGAGAGAGAGAGAGAGAGAGAGAGAGAGAGAGAGAGAGAGAGAGAGAGAGAGAGAGAGAGAGAGAGAGAGAGAGAGAGAGAGAGAGAGAGAAGAGAGAGAGAGAGAGAGAGAGAGAGAGAGAGAGACAGAGAGAGAGAGAGAGAGAGAGAGAGAGAGAGAGAGAGAGAGAGAGAGAGAGAGAGAGACAGAGAGAGAGAGAGAGAGAGAGAGAGAGAGAGAGAGAGAGAGAGAGAGAGAGAGAGAGACAGAGAGAACAGCACTCGGGGGAGGAGAACAAATGCTATTAAAGGGGTCACATGAGATATCACATTTTCTTTGATCTTTGTTTAATAAAAGAAAAGAAAAAGTTGATAAAAATGTGCTTTAAATTTAAAAACCAACTCATTATAAAATCATTGATTATGTCAGAACCCACATTCACAAAACATATCCTTCTGAATGATCTCAACATTTAAAAAGAAGTTCATTTTCATTTGTAAGTTTAATTTAATAAAGATTTGTGATTTATTCTTAATGTCCCTGATCATTTCAGTGTGGATTTACCATTCATATGACACATTTCAATGCAGATTAGTTCATTAATCTTTGACAATAATGTTCAGTCTTTAAGTATTGTCAGATGAGTGAACAGATTGTTCTTTTGAGTCTGATCTTTTTTAATGAACATATGTTTTGCTTCACTTACAAAAATATAACATTTACCAGAAAATTTATAAAAAACAAACAAAAATAAAATACTTAAAAAAAATTACAAAACACTTACAAAAATAAAATGTTATTAAATACAAAATTAAAATTAAATATGCTTAATGTACACTTGTTCATATGTGTTGATTCTTGTTTACAAAATAAGGTAATACAATACAAAAAAACGTATGAAAATTATAACTAAATACCAACAAATAAAATTAAAATTAAATAAATTCAATTAAATGCACCTTTTTATTTGCATGAGTTCAGTTAAAACTGCTTGAAAGAATGATTTTTAGAATGAAGTCTTTCCATCACTATAGCAGATAAACAATTGCCCCTGACTGCAAACAGTCCAGCCAAACAATGTTGCTTATTTCATATTTAAAGAAAGTGCTTACATAGTCATATTTTAGTTTTCATGGGCTTTTTCCACCACCTCTCTGTTTGAAAGAATTTGTCGCTGTGGCTTTAAGAACACCTGCTTTTGCATAAGAAATGAGAAGCAGCACTAGCACTGCGTTCTAGTGCTCACACACCAGCTGATGGGTTTGCTGTAGCGTGAAATAATTGTGTAGATAACAGCTTGCATTACAATGCAAGATCACAAGACAGTCCACACTGAAATGTGCCACAAACGTGCCCCAGACTTTTTTTGGACTGGGGAGAAATTTTTGAAAGTTACATCAAGCAGTTCATCAAGCTCTTTCATCTTAGAAGATCAAGGAAAAATAGATTGCTCATGATATGACTTCATTAAAGGAACATCAGAACAAAACAGGGACTATGAACAACAAAAAAGAGACAAAATGTATAATATGCCGCCTTTCAGAAGAAAGTGTGAATGTGTGCAGACAGACGCCACAAACCACTAAAGCCCTCGCCCATTATCTCCCATCTTCACCCCTGTGCCTGCTGCCAGTCCTCATAAAGCACCATAATCTCCTCATAAACACAGCGTGACCCGTTATGTGTCATAACCTTTGGGCGGAAAGGCAGGTGTCCCCATGAGTAGTCTTGAATTAAACAGGATTTACCAGCCATGAAAAGCTGAAAACTCCTCAAAATAATTTATTTTGACAGGGATAAAACAGGAATTATCAAAGTGTTGACATGAGAAGCAGATATCAACAGCGTTTTAATGGCTTGATGACTTAACGTGACTGGGAGATGAATGCTGTTTTGACGCATGGACGTAGCAATGCTTCACCCTAGAATGCTATAGATACTGTTACTTTAGGGAAGGATGAGAACACTATCTATTCCTTAATTAGATTTGATTATGGACATATTTTACCTGAGACGGATGGGTCAGATTGATCAAATAAAATAAATTAAAGTAAAATTTTTACAAAAATACAACATTTACAAAAATAACAAAATTACAAAACATTTTAAAATAAATATAAATATTTATAAAAAAACTGTTATAGAAATAATACAAATAAAGTTAAATAAATAACTTTAAAAAATACAACATTTACAAAAATTACAAAACATTTAAAAATAAATACAAATATTTACAACAAAAAATACAGAAATAATACAAATTTAATAAAAGCATATTCATGTGTTGATTCTTGTTTACAATGTAAGGTACATTACACAAAACACATTTACCAAAATAAAACAATTACAAAAACAAAAACTTACGGAAAAAATAATTTTAAATAAAATTATAAAATAAAACAAGCTTAATGAAGTACACTTATTCATACGTGTGATTCTTGTTTACAAATTACGGTATATGTAAGATAAATAAAATTTAAAGAAAAAATATAAAATTGAAATACATTAAAAATAATAAAGTATGCTTATTGGTTGATTGTTGCTTACAAGGTTACTAAAAAGTTACTAAAGTTCCAAATAAGATAATGTATGAAATGTCTGAAACTTAGCATAAATGTCTTGCCGGAAATGACTAGTACCTTTTCTGTTTTTCAGTGTATTTATATTAGCATCCAAATTCGCTCACTCATTTCTTCCCCATATGGTGCACCATGTGGCATTGACTACAGGGAACAGTGAATGAGTGACTTTGACACAGCACATGGTCAAGGAGAGCAACACTGATGAGGAGAGTGAGGAGTCTCACCAGGTGAATATGACCCTTTATTAACGCTGCTATACACTGTCCAAGCCACTTCATTTATACCACTTTGTTTTCTTTTAATTCTATTTTAATTCAATAAAAGCCACTTCATCTCTATTGAACGCTGTCTTCAATTACTCCGAGAGGACAGCATATTTAATTTGATTTGAATGAAAATGAGACTGTGTGCGAGAAAAGCTGTGCGTTTAACACATTCTACTGTTTCAGGTCATTATTTTCACAACCCATTTTTTCCTGAGAATTTTTCATAAAGACGTATTTTCAATGTTTTATCGATTTATCAATCAATAAGAGGTACAAACAGCGCAACCCATTGTACACACTACATGTTATATCTCAGCCTAGTTTTCATTTGCATGGGGTAAAATATAGTGTCTTCTCTGCATTTAAGCTACACGATCAAATGCACAGGTCCAAAATTTTACATAACCATGACAAAAAATACAATTAATAAAACAATACTCGTAAAAATGTAATAAAACACTTGCAAAAATATATTATTATAAAAATAAAACACTTACGTAAATAACAATCTTACAAATTAATAATCATGATAACAATAATAATAATAATTATTATTATTGCTATTATTATGAATCAAATAAAAAAAAAAATAAAACACTTAAAAATAACCAAAAAAATAAGATAATTAATTAATAAAGATGTGTGTTTTCAATGTTTTTCTATTAAACAAAAAATATTTTTATATATGCAATTTTTGTTCTGCTTAAAATAAATACTAAAGCATTAAAAAAACAAACTGAAAAAATTAGGAACAAATTCAAAAGTGATCTGAGATTTTGGACTGCGCTGTATGTATTTGTTGGTGTTTATTCATCTGGAATCTGTATATTTTGTGAATTTGTGAGCCTCGAGAAGGGGACTTCTACTGTCTCTTTAGGGCTCTGTCTCTTTCTGGCCTCGACAGGACAAAGGTCTAGACTCTCTTCATCATTTTCAGCTTAACTTCTTGGATTCTGAGTTCTGAAGCAGAGCCGTCTGATGCTATAAGACAGATGCTCTGTATCGCTCTCTCTCCCTTTGCTTCGCCCACCTTCTTCTTCCGCCAATACAATGAGGTAATAATATAATAATCCTGTCATGGGAAGACCGAGAATTTGTTAGGGGGAAGACCAGAGGTTTTAGAGAACATTATCACTGTGCCACTCTCTTTATTTACCATCTTCAACTGTCAATATCTTTGGTCATTCTTCATCTGCCTTGCTTTTATTTTTTATAACCCTTTTAACGCTGACATTTTTTCCTTTGGTTTTCTCCTTTTTCTTATCTCTGTCCTTCTCTATTTCCTTTCCTACATGTCAGAAATGGCAGAGCAGCTTTATAATCCTCCCAGATTCCCTCCTGTCACAGTGCTCACAAACCATGGCAAGGACTTACAAAAAAGAAGAAGAAACAAACCAAACAAACATAACAAAGAAAAGACATTGGGGATTTATCACTTTTGTTCTTTGTTTTACCACGAGAGAGGAAGTCTCCATTTAATCTTGCTGAGGATCAAAAATGTACCATAATTTGCATAGTTTCCATTAAAATACAAATGTTGTTAATAACATAAAAAGTACTGTAAATGCATTTTTTTGTGTTCTTGCTCTGGTGATAATAAACCTCAGTAGGGAGCAACAGAGTTTCCTTCTTTTGTACTTTGGGTATGATTCTCTTTAAACATTATTTAGCATTTTTCTAATATTCAATATAGCATATCGTGTAGGCATATTGAGAGAGCAGGACATACTTGAAGTGAAGTGAAAGTGACATACGGCCAAGTATGGTGACCCATACTCAGAATTTGTGCTCTGCATTTAACCCATCCAAGGTGCACCACACAGCAGTGAACACACACAGCGTGAACACACACCCGGAGCAGTGGGCAGCCATTTATGCCGCGGCGCCCGGGGAGCAGTTGGGGTTCGGTGCCTTGCTCAAGGGCACCTCAGTCGTGGTATTGAGGGTGTAGAGAGCGCTGGATATTCACTCCCCCCACCTACAATTCCTGCCGGTCCAAGACTCAAACTCACAACCTTTCGATTACGAGTCCGACTCTCTAACCATTAGGCCACGAATTCCCTTTATAATTTTTTTCATTATAAATTGCATTCTGATTTTTTTTTTTAACAACAATGCATGTTACTGCCTCTTTTTTATTATTAATTGTGAAATACCAGCAATTTCTAAGTGAAAATTGTTTCTACACCAATTTGTTTAATAATTATTATAATGTTATGGCAAATTATATGTCTATAATATTTAATATATTCTAAATAAATAAATTGAGATTTGCTAAAGACACTATATTTAATGAGCATCATGCACAATTTAATAGCCAATATTGATGGTACCATGTGATACCAATATATTTGTATCTATATTTAACAATATATTATTTTTCAATTTGTCAAACGATTATTCGTGATTAGTTTTTTTTTCATGTGTGTGTACTGTGTATATTTTTATTTATATATATATAATACACACAAATACAGTATATATTTTAAAAAAATCCATGTATTTCCATACACACATATATATATATATATATATATATATATATATGAACACGTTTTCTTTGTTAAATAATACATGTATGTGTGTGAATTTATATATACATAATATGTACACACAATATATTATGTAAATAAAAACTTTTATTTTGGATGGCGATTAATTGTGAATAATCGTTTGACAGCACTAAATTATTTACAAAATAAACAAAAAGAGAAAGACAGACATGCAAATTCCTGACTCATGTACACAAACACATACAGCTTACCAAAAATAAAATAAAGTAAAAATACCACTGGCATGATATACATACACTCACACACTGTGTGAATGGCCCTTCAAAAATAGATCCCTTATTAACTCTTTAAAACAAATGTGCTGAAACAAAACGTGGCTGAAACATTGGTTACCATGGTAAAAAACAATTTATAAAGGTCATCTTACAGCCTTTTTGCCCCCTCAGACAGCGCATTTATCTAATTGGTTAACGTTCTATATACTGTATAGTTCAGGAGCAGATGGCTCTTTCGCCTGATTTGGCTCGTTTTCCACCGACGGCTCAAATTAGGGTTCGTTTTCTCAGCTGTGCTCCGATTCCCCATTGATTCTCTACAGCACTGCTGAGGAGGCCTGTTACACATGCATCTATTAGACGTCACTGATTATGTGACTCAAATTAGCTGATTTTAGCTTCTGCAAATGTCTCCTGAAGCGCTCGAAGGTAACGGCACTTCTGAAGCTGAAACTGCGGCTCACAATCATTGCGGGAAATGAGAAGATTCGAGAAACAGCTAGCTGCAGAACTGATTAAAAACAAGAGGTTGAGGCAAGAGGTTGACAGCAAGACAGCTGAATCACTATTTCTGATCGCTCCTCCGACCTCTCCGAGACGTGTCCCCTTAGATAAAGCCTCTCGGTGACGACAGATTCGAGCCGAGTCAACAATCGCTAAGACAGCCGCATGAACACAGCGCACGGTTATTGTTGAAAGCAGTGTGGAGAGCCATTACTTGTATTTCTTCATGAGAATGTGAAAGCTCGGTCTGTCACAACACTGAGGCGAGGGAGTTATGATTTCTGCCTAATGGCACTATGACCTAAAAGCTGTTACTGACGAAGAGAACAAAGCTAATCAGAACAGAAAAACAGAGTCAGACAATGAGCAAATAAGGACAAATGAACAGAAGAGAAAATAATATGAAGCTGACAGAACATAAAACTCAGATCCTACTCTTTTATCTGCAACTTTCAAGAAAGTTGTTTACCACTACAACAACTACTGAAACAAATGAGTGGGATGAGTGAGCATATAGTTACATTTTCTTCTTCTACTATTAAATACAATCATGTATTGAACACTGATGTCTGTTATAATATTACTGATGTTATTATAAACAAAAATTAATCCAAAGCTATATATTACAGCAATTTTACACTTTTTTTAGGCTGAATGGGGAACTTCTTGTTACTTTAATATATGTGGATAAGGAGAGCTGTCTGTGAGAGAATGCAGAGGAAGGAGGGATGTTACAAAGGAAAAGGATGCCAAGCATTTGATCCTCTGAAGCTAAATAGAGAGGAATGTGGCAAGCATGTCGCTGACAAAGAGAGAGATGGAGTTGTTTTAATGGTGACAGCTGCTATCTACAAGAAGACGGATTTACTGTATAACCAAGACCTTCAAACAGAAATATGAAAGGACTTGAAAGGAAAGCGTGACTGAGGCATCTATCAGTCTGTCAGCCCATAAGGGTGACTGGATGAACCCATGGTTTTAGTCATCGAGCAAATGACTAGTCAATCAGTGAACAATTTATCTAGATTTTCTAAGACCTTTAAAGCCTTTAAAGTTTAGTCTAGGTGTTTTTGAACACCCCTTCTGGGTGTATTTTTCCTATTACTTTTCCATAATGGCATTTCAAAATATTCTTAAATAAAACATGAACCAAAGCAACCAACTCTGAGGTTAATCACAGGATTACAACATTCCATTCCAATCAAAAAACCATTTGAAAAATGGAGAAAAGGTAAATGACTGTACACATTTTTGTTTGAGACAATGCACATGCCCATGAAGCTTTGCGAATTACATAACCTAGTGTGAAACAATACAGCTATACAATATAAAGCACAATATAAATCTACTGACTATAAATCATTGATTATGGGTATAAAATGTGCATATAGGCTATTTATTAAAAACATAAAAAATACTACATTTAAATAAAATATTGTTTTTTAATTTAAAATGTATCATTTCAATTTAATTAATTTAATTTAATTACTCTGAAAATGTTTTACAATATAAACTACTTACTATATTAAAGGTGCTATAAAGCAAATAATTTTATAACCGTACAAAAACAAAAAAACATAGGCCTAATATTGTTGCACATATTTAGGAAACCTGCCAAATACTAATTTCTCCAAAAAACAAACTTACAGCCAGATATTCTGCTTTGAAATGTGCGTTCTGTGTCGGAATGTCAGTTTTTGTTTTGGTCTGACTATGTATGATTTCACCCACTGTCAATTTACCCAATACTATTTGACACTCTGGGTTGCCAGTTAATGGAAAACACAGCATATTACAGCCATGGAAGTGAGCAAACGAACTGCGTCAGAAATCACAGATTGTACCCAATCTAAAAAGCTCTATGACCAGAGGCATATTAAAACATGGATTAACCAACTCATCAGCTTACAACATAAAGGCTTGTCACCTTACACTGTCAATTGCAATCATTCCTGTTCTGTGTCTTTAATCTGGCAACCCGTGAGTGTGTTGAGTCTGAGAAGGAGGGAGCAATAGAAACAACTCTCTCTGATATTTTTTATTTGGACTACAGTGCCCATTTCAACCACTAGCTCTCAATATTGCTTACTGCACCTTAACTAGAATTAAACGCATTTGTATAAAACAATACAAAATATATAATGTGTAAAGTAAATAATGACTAGATGAATGCTACAGAGCTCTTTTGCTGCAATTCCCATTTCCATGCTCACAGAAATGTATCTGGATGTGAAGTATCTATTCAGGAGAGTGTAGTACTTCACTGGGAATACAGCAATTAAAAATGATGCCTTGAAAGAAGAAGCTGGAAGCACACTGACTTCCCCACAAGCATATATCATCATTTAACAACCTTGGACCTCACATTAGGTTTGTCTTGAAAGGTTTATACATCATCTCTAAAAATCAATTTCTCTATGGAGAAAATGAATGGGATTTTTTTTACTTCCTGTTACCTACCGATGCACTTCTATAGAGTGTGCTAATTTGTAAGAATGTTGCTGCAATTGTATGCAATTTTTCACTATTGATATTGATCCCCCCTGTCTCACTTTGTTCCTCCATCCTTATAAATTCCCAAAACATCGAGCAACAACCAAACAGTGCAAAGAGCTTTGAAGCTCAGAAAGTGTGAGGCCAGGTGAGAGGACTTATAGTGGAGAGGTGTGCAGATTTTGAACCAATCCTTTTAGTCGCAGTCAAGTCAAAGTCAAAGTTGTTTTTGTATTCTTATCTCCTGCATAAAAAAAGAAGAAACAAAATATAAATGTTCCAGCAATATTTGCAGACAGTGAAAGTGTCTGTGACAAGGCACTGTGCTGAGGTAGTAACTGGTGTGCACGCAGATGTCAGCATGTGCCATATTGTGCAGTGCAGCGATAGATAGCAGCCATAAAATATGCAATATTAGTGTAAGTTCAAAACACACAGTATAGAATGAAGAAAGTCCAGTAAACTATAGAGACAATCTTATAAAATACATAAAAGAGAATGCCGTAAAAACACTTGCTGTGAAGACCAAAGGTCCATTAAAGGAAAATAAACATTTTAATTAATCAAAATTATATATAAACATTATTAATAAACATTATATTTAAAATGTAATTGTGTCTGTGAGTGAGTGAGTGAGTGAGTGAGTGAGTGAATTAATTAATTAATGATTGAATGAGTGAATGAGTGAATGAATGAATTATGATGATGAATGAATGAAGTGAATGAATGCATTAATTAATTATTTAAAATGTAGTGTGTGAGTGAGTGAGTGAGTGAGTGAATTAATAATTAAGATGAATGGTAAATGAGTGAGTGAATGAATGAAGTGAATGATGAATGAATGAATGAATGAATGAATGAATGAATGAATGAATGAATGAAGTGAATGAATGAATGAATGAATGAATGAGTGATGAGTGAATATGATGAGTGAAAGTGAAATGAATGAGTGATTGAATGAGTGAATGAGTGAGTGAGTGAGTGAGTGAGTGAGTGAGTGATGAGTGAGTGAGTGAGAGAGTGAGTGAGTGAGTGAGTGAATGAGTGATGAGTGATGAGTGAGTGAGTGAGTGAGTGAGTGAGTGAGTGAGAGTGAGTGTGTGAGTGGAGTGAATGAGTGATGTGGTGAGTGAGTGAGTGAGTGAGTGAGTGAGTGAGGTGGTGAGTGAGTGAGAGTGTGTGAGTGAGTGAGTGAGTGAGTGAGTGAGTGAGTGAGTGAGTGAGTGAGTGAGTGAGTGAGTGAGTGAGTGAGTGAGTGAGTGAGTGAGTGAGTGAGTGAGTGAGTGAGTGAGTGAGTGAGTGAGTGAGTGAGTGAGTGAGCGAACGACCATCAATAATTTAAGTTTTTTTTTATTAAATTGAATGCAAATAAAAATCATGCAATACTAATAAAAGTAATCTTTGCATATATCATCATGTACAAACCAGCAGTTATTTATATATTTAATTATTATTATGTTTAAATGTAAACATTCCAAAATGTGTATTTTTAATCTAAATATTACAACAAATAAATAAAATGTCAATTATTATTACTCCTGTGGTGAAATATGTATTTAAGGAGTAATAAAAAATAAATATTGCTTTTATATGCATTTCTTGGACTTCAGAAATTGCATTATATTCAAAAACCTGCTTCATGTCTGACAAATTCATATACAGAAGAAAGCTCAAACTGACTGTTGTTAAAAAAAAGAACCTATAATGATGATGTCATCTATATATAGAAACAACTCACCAGAAGTCCATTCAAAAGACAATTAATTGGAACGCATGCTTTTCTGTTCCTCAGAGCATGGGTGATTATAGATAATGTAGAAGAAAGAAACCGATAAAGAGCGAGAGAAAAGGAGAGTGCACTTTCTTTCTCTCACTAAACTGCCCTCATTAGTGTTCTTTGTGAGCATGCATATGTTTTCTAATTGGCGTGTTATTAATTATGAGCCCCTGTTCAGAAAGTCTCACTCTCGGCAGGTATACGAGAGAGCGAGTGTGTCACGTGTGCATGCTCAAAACTCCCCGATGCTCAGCATTTGACTACAAGCTGGTGATAAATGATATAGTTAGTCAAAACCTCACACATGAGGACTTCGGTGTAACTGACAAAATCAATTACAGCAGCCCTGTCAACTTGAAGATGACAGAGTCAAATCTATGGGCCGAATTTTCCCTTTCTTATGTTGCGCTGGCAAATCTTGAAAACATGTAAATTCATTAGGGATGTAACAATATTGTCAATGTTGTCTTGATATCATCGTGGTCACATAGGTCTTCCGGGCAAAAAGTGTAAAATATATTTAACCTTATTATAACATAAAAGGTCTTTAAAGTTGTGTTTTGGGTCATTATGCTTTTGCACAGTATCTGTCAAATGAACTAAAACCGAAAGCACAATATGGCTTTATCCCTTCATCAAGTCTGTTTTCGCTGCGGTTTCAAAGCTTGTGATCTGGCATTTTCCGCGCTTCAGAACGACTCAGTTCACAGTGAACGCAATGAACTTGTTTATTATGTGCTGTGAGACAACACAACGACCACCAGTTATGCTTTTTCACATTCGCATAATTCCCAACATTTTAATGGGCAGATGATTACAGCATTGCACTAGATTTGTAGCATAGATTTTTAAGCCCATTTTCACTGAAGCTGGAGTTTTCAGTCAAAATAAAAGCTCTACTGCGGTTTCCGTTAAAATAAAAGCTGTCTAAATAAAAGTAAAGTATGAATTGCTGACATCTAGCAGTTTAAATGGTAACATTACAGCAGTCGAAATGTAAAATATCCCTTTCAAGTGTAGATATGATGAAAGAAGTATTGTAATTCCCCTACTGTCGCGTAAAGCAAAAATAATATACCAATAAAATATCCATTTTCATTTATTTTACAGTGCAACTGTTTTGCAATATATGGCTATTACTGTCATAGAATAACAATAATACTGTATAAAAACTGTTTCCAGTGTGAATGTAATTTAGACTGAGACAGTATACCACAACTAAAAAGAGGGTTGAGTACACTTTAAAGTTCAGGTACAGTACAGGCCAATTCACTCACTTTGTCCGCTGACGGAATCGCGGAATTCAGTCATAAAAACGGAATTTACAGTTTAACACGGAATGTGTCAAAGTTTGGATGATTTAATCAAAAGTAGGTCATTACACTTAAATCAAATCGCGATATGGATTAGTATTTGTAAATATTACGCCGCAAAAGTCGATTTAAATATGAATCCTGCATGTTCTGCGTGAATGAATGGAGCAGAAGCACGGTTTTGTTTACTAACGTTACATATGCATGCGGCGCTCGTCTGCAGTCTCAATGAGGACATAAATACATGAACAATATCTCCAGAACTGATCTGAGAGTCACTTCACAAGCATTTCACCATTTCATTTGAGTAAAACTAGCGTCATATCATATACACACAGAACTTTAAATGTATTCACGGCAACCCGTCAAAATAAAAGTTTGGTTTAACTTATTAAAGACATTGTGCCAGAAATAGGCTATATTACTATTATTTAGTAGAATGTATGTAATACTACAACTACTACTGTTGAAAAATAATAACAACTTTATTTTTAAAGAAATAATCACAAAATATTTAAATTTTAATTGTAAATCCCCTTTATTTGCCAAAAATGTAAATGTTTAATTTTCATTAATTAAAATATAAATGAAATCAATGTGTTATGCCTTCATCTGATAACCAGTAAAATGTAGATACACAACACAGAATTTCTGAGGGGGAAAAATAATGTCATAAGGCTACTGTAAGAATAAATAAAACAAATGTGTATGCATTTAAATAATTAGACATGCTAAAACACAGAAAGTGGTAACAATAAAACATAAGGTGTGAAATTTTGTAACATTTCATACGGCCCTAAACATCCCTTTTTTCTTTACACTTTTAATAAATTAATGTAAAATTGTATAGGTTTCATGATTTTAATTAATTAGACATGCTTTTTGATTAATACAATTTAATTTGATAATTAAAAAGGAGCCCAGAAAAATTTAAACGGGAAAAAACAGAATCCAGAAAAATGACAACGGAAAAACTGAATTTGGGAAAAAATAAAACGGATTTCATAGGGCCCTATAAATGGTAAAAGTTAAAACACATGTTACACCAAAGCTTGCATGTCTTTTATTCTGACAAACAAGGAAATTCCATTTCAGCCTCCCATTGTGACATAAAAAGCATATTCATTATACTACAAAACAAACTGAGATGGAGGCGATCTGGACAGCCATCAGCTCCAACAAACCCATCTCGATTAAAGAGGAAGATGGAGTTAGTGAAGGCAGAGTTTGTAGTTTTGACACGTTACATAAGCAGCCTCCTCAAAAGGTGTGCGCTCGGCACAGCTGTCAAGTCTGAGACGCATTGGGCGGAAGAGTTTGCTGAGTAAATATCTCACATCATGCGATGAATTTTAACAGCGTGTGGCTCAGACTACATGCTCTTGTGTCTTATCCAACTAGACTGCAGCTGCAATGAGAGACGCACGATTATTCCTCATTTAATTGACTTTTCACGCTACTAATCTGATTAAGCTCACTAATCTCATATTCATCTATAATTACCCTATATTTTTAGATGTTATCTGAGATTGTTTATGCTTTGCACAATCTTATCATAATGTGACTGCATTTATAGTTTAGTCTTCTACAAATGCAGCTCTGTTCCAACACTCAGTTTTGAACTCGGCATGCAACACAAAATAGCTTTCAAACAACTCAAAATTGTATTTAAGTTGTTTGATGTTAGAATGTTAATAAAACATAATACTATAATGCACAAATGTTGGATAACAGCCCATTTAATTGGCAGTTTTAATATAATTTTTATCAATATACTTTATATGCATTTTGAAAATACATTTTGTGCCTATCATCTTAAAAATCTGTCTAGGTAGGCAGCGTGCTAGGTTTGAAAAAGAGCTCTTATCATAACTTCATCCATTAAACTTGACTCAACTTAACAAAAATATCCCTATAGGCAAGTGGCACCTCAGACAAAATAATTCAGTAAGTTATGAAACTCAGCTACATTCCTGGGAAAGTTTCTGGCTTATGAAGTTACGTTTGGTTTTTAAAGCTCCAGCTGAGGACATCACAATGAAGGATGATATTGTTTCACGACAGAGACACTTGGGAGGGAGAGAGAGCAGCATGAGGGACAAAACAGCTCAATCTTCTAAAGGTTGAGCTCCTGTCTCTATTAGTAAAGCCTCATTGACTATGACCAATAACCATTTACATCAACAAAAAAACATTTCATCTGCAAGAGGTTCTGACAAAATTAGCATCTTGTGAGAACAACTTAAATATCCATCCATAACAATACATAAACTCAAAGAAATAAACCTGGTTAAATACAACTTGAAGAAACTATTACTTAAAATGTTGTATTTTTATCTCAGAAAATCACTTAATCACTATCAACTTATATGAAAGATTAGTTAACCCAAATATATTAAATGTGTCATCATTTACTCACCCTGGTGTTGTTCCAAACCTCCAAACAAAATACAAATTAAGATACTGTTTAATGAATCCTGAGAGGTTTCTGTCCCTCCATTGAAAGTCCAAGTAACCAAAACTTAGAAGATCCGAAAAGGTCATAAAGGCATCATGAAATTATCTATATGAATCAAGCAGTTTACAAGAGATGTATTAACACATAAACACACATACACTGAAATATAATATTCTGCTTTTTTTATACTTTTACAAGATATTGGAGAACATTTTATAAGGAAATGCTATTTCAGTTTTTCTTAACATTTAATTCAATGTTACCTGCAGTTTCGTTGTAACTGAAATTGACTGGCAATATCTGATTTAAAAAAGAAGACCAGCACAAACTCTTTAAACTCTATTAACAGCAATCATTTTGATTCCTCCTTTAGCATTTAACAATGTAAGTCTATGGGACGAATACAGTATGGCATTATAAATGTTTCAGATATTAAAATCTCAGTTCTGATGGCATAAACTTATATAACTCAAACATTACACGTTAGCTTGCAGTTTTTCTTCTACAGCATAACAGTAAAATAAATTATATTTGATCTCAGTTTATTGGTTTTTACAAAATGAAAGAATACTCAAAGTTATTTATGTTCTCTGTTAGTACATGGTAGAGTTTACAGTAAGTTATACTGAACCCAGAATATTCATCTAATGAACATCACTTTCATGAGCACTAACGTTGCTATGTTATAGTTGCAGCGCTGCTACCAAAATAGATCTGCATAATGCATTTTTATTTTCATTGAGGATGCAAAAGAAAAAGACAAATATGGAGCTTGACAGCAGCCACACTTCGTCCTCAAGCTTTTGCTGACTCTTACTGCACTCTCTGGACACCAGTGCCAAGATTCCATTTAGCAGGGGTTGGATTAATTCAAGATTAATTAAACTGCCAGAAACCTTTATTTATTATGACAAATAGCCCAAAGAATGTTGTAGAGGAAGCGTCAGGGCTTATTTTGGGGATGACAATGATGAATTTAATCAACTGTGCTAACATTTTTGAAATGTATACCACTTAACACTGTAATCCTCTCCCTGGAGTTCAGCACAAACATGGTTATAACTTGCGGGGAGTCAGCATTTGTTGCAGAACTATTATGAACAGTTAAAGACTTAATTCCTGGAATCCTTGACAACCTTTTTTGGGAATAATAAAGCATTCTGAACTATAAATAGTGAATTCCAGGCGAGATATGGGTTGAATTGAGCCTTGCAATTTTGTACATTGGAGTGGAGACAAAAGGCCCAAGGGCAGCTTCTGAATACAGCCAGAGACATAAGGAGAATGAGAAAACGCAGAAAATTTGATGTGAAAAATCACAACAGTCTACGTGGCAGCGGTGGGGAAGAAAGTTCTTGCCTTTCAATTACCCAAGCCAATTGGGCATCAGCTGCTCTGTAGAATAGGCATAACACCAGCGTTGCAAGCTGAACCAACCTGAAAATGACAGCTTTTATAGTGTGATTTGAGCTAAAAAAAAGTGATTTGCCATAAATGATCGACACATCAATATCATCTACTACTGGCTAAAAGGCAGCTCTACCTTCATGTTTCAACCTGCTGGACAGACTACAACTCTTCCATCCCACCTAATGCCAGTGTGATGTATCCCAATCTACAAGCAGAAGGAGATAGATACATTTTATATTGTGTGTGTGTGTGTGTGTGTGTGTGTGTGTGTGTTTTAAATAATATAATTTCACAAATCTGACTTGTGATGCAGGCTGGAATCATAAATCACACCACGTTCATTTAATTAGACGGGTCCCCTGACTGAGCCTGGATTCCCCAATGTATTTTTTTCTTCATTTCGGTCACCTGATGTAATCAGTGTTCCTTGCTACAGTCTCCTTTGGTTCGCTTAAAGACAATTCATATTTAGTACTATTATCAAACTTACTGCAGTGAAACCATCGGATAAGAACAAAACTTGAACTGAATAATGACACTACTGTTTTGATAGAGCTGCTTGAATCGAATTCATTTCATAATCTATTAATTTTATATTAACAGTTATTGAACTGAACTGAATCAACATTAAACTGAACTGAGCTGAATAACAACACTATTGTTTTCTGTGGAGCTGATTATCTGAATTGAACTTTGTTTTATATTTGATTAACTTTACATGGGTTTAGAAATAGACTGAATCAACACTGAACTGACTTAGGCTGAATAATGGACACTATATAGCAGAATTTGAATTTGTCTCATAAATTATGTTGATTGCATTTATATACAATATGATGATGATGATGATGTCTCTTGCTGTCTCTGTTATGTTCTTGTTTGTTACTCCACTGTATTGTATAAAGCACTATCTAAAAAGGTTGACTTTCCTTGACATGAGCTTGGTAAACCATCTTATATAATCTAATTCATTTTTGGAAGTAACACTTTTTAAATTTAAACCATAATACAAGTTTTTGCTTGCCTCGTTTGTTGACTTATAATTACATCTAAAAACATTTCCCTATTTCAAACTTCCATTATGAACTCAAGAGGTCCAGATTTCCTGTGAATACAGATTTCACTTTCTGTCTATTCTTCACATAAAGCTGTCACACGAACTCAAAATATGAAATAATATAGTGCACAAGGAGTACTTTTGCATTTTTTTAATGCTTTCAAGATCCATTTTGCTATAACTGCATGAAAAAATAACCAGTACATTCTTTAAATAAATAAATAAAATGCACCCTGTGTGCGCCACACAAAATGAAAGTAATACAGGTTTGGAACGACATGAGAGTGAGTAAACGATGACAGAATTTTAATTTTTGGGTGAACCACTGCTTTAAAATACCTGGATAAATATCATAAGAGTAGAGTAAAGGCTGTGGAAAATACTTCTCTGAAATGTCACATAAGCGACACAGGTTATTACCTTCCCAGCAGAACGCTGGGTGCACAGTGACGGAGAGCCATGCCTGGTTTACCGTGGTGCATCCCATCAAAAGCCTGACACTCAAAAAAATGGAACGAGTTTCTGTAAAAACTGGGGACATAACCTCTGCGCTCTCAAACGGCGAACTCCATTTTCTCACCTCATTGCTCTCAATATGATTGATCTTCCCATTACATGAGGACACAGGGATCAAATGAAACATTACTAATGGAGACCATCCCAGGGAGTGTACAGAGAGCTCAGGTTCGCATCCTACTGGGACTGATAAACTATGGATGCATAATGCTATTTAACTGCAGCGTGCATCACAGGTGGGTTGAGCAATGAAGTTAAGTCTTTGGAATCATGAGACTAACTCAAAAACAAAATGTGTAGGTAACAAAAAAATATTCATCTTGACATGTGAATTATTAATGGAATATTATTACAACCTATTTTCTATTTGAATATATATTACTTTTTTGCAGTGATGGCGAAGCTGTATTACTCCAGTCTTCAGTGTCACATGATCATTCTAAAAAGCAGATTTGAATATTGCTTAAGAAACATTTCTTATTATAGTCAATGCTGAAAACAATATTTTGTGGAAATAATTATACATTTTTCAGGATTTTTTGAAAATTTCAAAAGAAAAGCATTTATTTGAAATGATTTATTTTGTAACAATGTCTTTACTGTCACTTTTGTAGGGCCATAAGAAATTTTTTTTTTTTCTCAAATTCTGTTTTATATTTTTCCAAATTAATTTATCCTTATTTTTCCCAATTTTTAGTATTTTTGATTCTAGATTTTAGTCAATCAAAATTTTGAATCATCTCAAAAATAAACATTTTTAGAAAATACATTCATTTTTTTTCCAAATTCCAACTTTTCCATTTTCATTTTCTGGATTCCATTTCGATAGTTTAATTAAATTAGTTTAATTAGTTTAATTAAAACAGTTCTAATCAACTGAAGCTTTAAAACTTTACCAACTTTATTTGTTTTATAATAATAGTGCCCTATGAACGGTTTTATTTTTTCAGAAATTCTGTTTATGATTTATTACAAATTTACTATCAAAAACTGTGGTAATCAAACGAGGGCATAACACAGTTAACAATTTAGCATTTTAACATCGAAAGTTTAATTAATCTTTTAAAATATAACCAAATTACAAGTCTAATAAAAAAGTCAAATCCTTAAAAATATTCTATTATTGCTACTTTAGGTACTACATTCTGCTGTACTATTACTGTAGTAATAATATTTCTGTCACAATTTCTTCAAGTTAAATGTAATGACATTTGTGTGTGTTAAATGGTGATCGTTTATCTCAAATGAAAGGTTAAAATGCTCCTGAAATGAACTCAGAACAGCTCTGCAGATGAAGTTCATGTGTTCATGTTCGCCATACAGACATCAGACACTGAAAACACCACGAGCATCGCACATTTCAGTTTGCCAATCATTGTAAAGCCCTACTTTTGACTAATTCATTCAAAATTTGCCAAATTATGTTCCATTCTGCGTTATACAGTAAATTCCATGGCTCAATTCCCCAATTCCATCTTCTCATTAATGCACTACTGCTGAATAAAGTGCTAAAAAGTATCACATTTGTCACCTGGTCTAGTGGCACAATCAGTGACTTGGACCATTTTTATATACCTCTCTGAATTTCACCCTCAAAATCCCCATTTTCTTGTCTTATCTACTCTCTCTGCACCAATCAAGCGGTAAGCATTTCTCACTTTGCCCCCTTTTTATCATTCCCCTCACGGCAGTGCTGATGGAGTGAAATGCTTTCTCCCGCCGTCCTCATCATGACCGCCCATTCCTCGTCCCACCTCTCTTTGCTTTCATGTTTTGTAGCCTCCCCTCATTTACCCTCGAGGGAAGTGTAAGAGGGCATGCTAACATTTGGAGCTTAGACAAAAGTACATTCAGAATTTCTCAGTGGTTGCAGGATGACCGTGTGAGCACATCATTGTCAAGCGTAGCTTTTGGCCAGAATTATGATGACTTGTGCCAAAGCAGCGTTGTTGTTTGCGGCTGTGCATGAAGACGACACATGCCAGTTGTAGGTCTCTGTTCAAACCCAACTTCAAGATTGCGGTACACATGTGAAAATCATTATAAATGGGAGAACCAATCATAAGAAACCTTGTCTCAAATTCCTAAGCAGTTCCAATGGCAATGCTTTTGGGTATATCGAAAGCATTTTTTTTAGGTGCAATAAGAAATGCCATGCAAATCTTTTATTCAGCAAATCTTTTATTCAACAGCACACGGCTGCGGTTATATTAGCATGGGTAAAGATATGACTTCTATAAATTATGTAAACAAAAGTTAATATGGAGTAATGTAATATACCATTAATAAAAGTTGGCAAATAAGGGCAAAAATGCATTTTGGTTTCTCCAAAATTAAAAAAATCATTACACTACTATACATATGCATGCATGTATGTATGTATGCATGTATGTAAGTCGCTTTGGATAAAAGCGTCTGCTAAATGCATAAATGTAAATGTAAATATGTGGCAGGTTGTATATGGCATATACAATATATATACACTGTTCCCTCTAAGCTGCGCACGACCGCGCACTTCTTCCACCGTGTCCTGCGCAGAGAAATAATGTGCCGCGCACACGCAAAAAAAAAATAGTTGGAAAGCCATTTGATTGAATTCAAGTAAAAACAAAATATCGCAATGCTCGGGCAACCCGCTATAGAGTTGATGTTGCTATAGAGTTAGAACCGGTGAATGCGGTTTACAGGTTTCATAGAAAGACTGCAAGAGAACGATGTGCGCCAAATGAGTTGCCGTAAAAATCGAATACTTCAATGGTAGCGGATGAAATGCTCAAATCGAGAGCCAACGCAAATGCAGTGACATGTGAAATAAAACGTCCTCATGTATTAAAGAAGAGTGGCTTGATTAAGTGCTGGAAATAGTGGAGGATGGGCACAGAATGGTAACAAAACTCTGAGATATACAGATATACAGTCACACACAGGTGTATTGTGCAAACTACACTTCATAGGAATGTTTAGATAGCTATATAAAAAATGTACATGTTCAAGTTAAAAAAAAAAAAAATCCTTTCAGATCTCAGTTTAAATGCTTCAGTTTGTTTTGATAGTATATTATGTTATGTTAGCCTATATAATAAACCTAATAAATAATTGACCTTGTTTTTTAATGGACTCTCTTATGCTCATCAAGGCTGTATTTATTTGATCAAAATAAAAACAAAACCGTAATATTGTGAAATATTATTGCAATTTCTAATATTGGTTTCCTGTTTTATATGCTTTAAAATACAATTTATTCATGTGAAGCAAAGATGAATATTCAGCATCATTACTCCAGTCTTCAGTGTCATGTGATCCTTCAGAAATCATTCTAATATGCTGATTTATTATGAGTGCTGAAACTCTTCATATTGTTTTTTGGAACATGTGATACTTTTTTTTTTATTCTTTGATGAATACAAAGTTAAAAAGAACAGCATGTATTCAAAATAAAAAGCTTTTCTCACAATATAAGTCTTTACTATCAACTTTTATTCATTTAACACATCCCTCCTGAATAAAAAAAATTACTTTCTTAAAAAAAAAATAATAATAATAAATAATAATAATTAAATAATAACTTTTGAATAGTAGTGCATGTTGAAACACTACATTTCTATTTTGAATAAACACTGTTCTTTTATCTTTTTATTTATCAAAGAATCCTGAAAAATTATCACAGGTCCCAAACAATATTAAGCAGCAAAACTGTTTCCTACATTGATTATAAATCAGCATATTAGAATGATTTCTGAAGATCACGTGACACTGAAGACTAAAGTAATGATGCTGAAAAGTCAGCTTTGCTTCACAGGAATAAATTCTATATTATAAAAGAAAACTTTTTTTTAAATTGCAATAATATTTCAAATAGATACAGCATTGATGAGCATAAGAAACTTCTTTAAAAAAAATCCCAAACTTTTGAACGGCAGTGTATTATACTGTAAAAATAAAATTCTCAGGTAACCTAAAATGTACATCATTTAGTTAAAATCAAGGGTCAAATCAAATATAAATAGCACATTAAAGTTAAAAGTTTCACACTTTTGTGTGTGCACGCTGTACAGGTCTGGTATAAAGAATGTTTTTGCTCAGGTGACCAAAATGTCTGCCCATAGAGAAAAGTATTGCTCAGCAAGAAAACAAATTAGAGGGAACATTGTATATATGGCAAACTTCCCGGCAGGTTTTTGAGGTTGTTGAACTCCAGGTTTATGGAGTGTGGCACACTTGAGACATACACATTTATGTTTAACAGCATAGCATAACAGTGCATGGTGAAGGGTGCTGTGTGTGTGTGTGTGTGTGTGTGTGTGTGTGTGTGTGTGTGTGTGTGTGTTTCTGTGGTTTATGAGGACACAAATTTGTATAATGACAATTATAGACAGACAGACAGACAGACAGACAGACAGAGAGAGAGTGTGTCTGTGTGTGATGTCAGACAGCAGGGGCGCTACTGACGTCTGATGCCACCACATCTTGAGGGCAAAATGAGATACCTGTCTGAGGCTCAGGGGCATCTTACACTCTCTCTTTTTCTCTCTCTCTCACACACACACACACACACACACACACACACACACACAAGCTGGCATAGCTTGTCACTTCATGTTGGGATGAAGACTGAAAACATCTAGCTGGAAAACCGTGTATCATGCGTTTACAAACGCTTATAGTCATGGTGATAACACCCAGCGATGATATGAATAAATATATACCAGCGTATCCTCACCTTTAGCATAGCAACAAAATGTCAAAATGTGCGTGTGGGTATGTGTGTCGGCTGGAGGAGGTGTGTGACGAAAGCCAAACGCCGCAGGTCAAAGCAATTCACCCTCAGATAATTAAAGGTAGATACACTCTTGACCTTCTTGTGCGTGTGTTTGCAGCCATGTTTGTGTGTCTATGTGTTGCTTAACGCTCTTTATAAAGAAAATGTTGCATGCTTAACAGCTATATGACAGAGTCAAAGTGCATTAAAGTCATGGGATGCTGACTTCTGTTCATTCCTAAATAGAGTTAATTATAATCACTACTCTCTAACCCTAACCCCTTCAATTAATTTTGATTTAAAATTACAATTCAGCTATGATTTTTGTTCTAAATATGCCTGAGATAGTATTTGATTTTTTTTGGTACATAAACTATTGTTACACGCTATCACATTTTAGTGGGTGTCTTCTGTAAAGCATAGTAAAAATATGATATGAATTGATATGAAAAAACAACCTTTTTGTCATTGATCCATTTGTAACATTACCATGTTTGTTTGTTTTTATAGGGGGGGGGGGGGTATGCAACATGGACCATTTTCCATTCTTTTACACATGCAATATGGAACAATTATTTGTTTTGTTCCGTTTGAACATGTATAATGGAAATATCAAAAACAGCCCCTCCAAACTGCCTACAGTATCTCCGTTTGCCTTCCATTCTCTAGATCTCCAATTCTGCGGTCCTATAGAATAATAAACACACTATTAGCACACACATTTATTTATCACATACTACAACAACCTGCCCTCAAATCTCCCACTGTAGCTCTTTAATGAGGGTTTAACACTGACTTCAGCCCTCGGTGCGAGTGTGTGTATGTAGTGGGTGTTTGACAGGAATACCTAATCACTGGGATACATCAAAGGGCCAGGCCTGCTCTCACTGAGACGAATTCTAGCTCTAGAGAGACTAACACTACAGCGCTATACATTATACATGAGATTAGACCGGAGCCTCAGAGCCCTTAATGAAGAGCAAGAAAAAGTGCACAAGTATTCTGCAAATCATGAAGTATACCATGAGACATGCTGCTGCAACATCACATCAACTGCGCACACACTCACCTTTTTAAGGGTAAATCAACATTCATCATTAATTAGTAGCTCATTAAAGAGAGGCTTACCAGATAAACATGGTCAACAGCCTTTTATATCTGTCTGTCTCTGTCTTACACACATACTGTACGCACACACATACACAGGACAAAATCACGGTGGATTATAGTGTAGATGGGAAAAACTAAACATAAATAGCAAAAGACTGAGAAACTAATGAATATGTATGACAGTGAAATGACCTTTAAGAGCCGCATCTCAAGTCTTAACAGTGCAGATCACTTGCCTAAATGGACTATGTAGGTGTGTTTGTGTGTCCAGTTTGACAAGCATTTCATTTGAACAGTTTTTTGTTTAGCAGAGCTCAAAAATAAGGATTGGCTAATGGCCCGGGGCCATTCTGAGAGTCTCAGGCCAGTTGACAGTACTGCAGTATCACTACATCTCACATTCACTGACCATGTACATATGATTGTGTGCCTTGCAAGCTTAATTATTGAGTTGTTGTTGCACATTTTGCTGATTTAAATACTGTAGTACTCTAAAATATAAATAAATTTAAATATTGTATAGTACTCTAAAATATAAATCCCACAATTAAGTGTATTTGCCATGAGTGTTTAACAGTGTAGTTAATATAACAGCTATTATAGCAAATTAATAGCCTAGGGTTGATTTATTTAAGGAAAATTTAAATATATATAAAAATATAATACACTGCCAAAAATATTAACACAAATATATAATTTTGTGCCACATGTTTGCTGTATAATTTATTAGAAAACTATATATATATATACTTGATTTTAGTTATTTAAAACATGTACTAAAAGGGAACAAATCACCAATTTTCATTTGAGATTCACATTTAATCTCTTAAATTTGCAGATCACTTACTATAACAGCAACTAACTGCAACAACTGTGTATGCGTCATGTTTTTAAATATGTGGTATAAACAAAACCTTATAATACCCTTAAATGCTTAAAGGCATAGTTCACCCAAAAGTGAAAATGTATCATCATTTACTCACCCTCAAGTTGTTCCAAACCTGTATGTAATGCTGAGAAAGCAGTAACCAAACCGTTGATTGGTAACCATTGAATTTAATAGTATGGAAAAAAGTACTATGGAAGTCAGTGGGGACCAGAAATGGTTTTGTTACCCACAAATTGTATTTTGTGCTGAACAGAAAAAAAAAACGCATTTATACAGGTTTAAAACAAACCTGAAGAAATTATGTAAAAACAAAGAATTTTTGGGTGAACTGTGCCTTTGAATAAATGCTTTAAATATATAACATGGTTCATAGAAAATGTTCTTACCATTCCTCTGATATAGCGTGGTTTAGTTATTCATCAGCACAAGCTTTTGTATCCAGTGATTGCATGAAGCCACTGTGCTCCAGTGAGACAGACAGCATTAGGCTTTTAAAATCTATACACGAGTCCATTTAGCACACTGCTAAATAAATCTACCTTCTCTCGGAGGAGTCTAGCATGACCGCTAAAGAGCAAACATCAGGACATCTGCTAGTGCGAGTGCTCAGGGAATGATCTCTTCAAAAATCGGTCCACTTTTCCACTGATAGGGCTGCTTTTTAACCAAGGAAAAATCAAACCACTTCCCATATCACAGACCAACACTGAAATATTGACTACACGTTGAATATGGCTACATTAAAACTGCTGTATGCAGTCAAATGAACATACTTTTACAAAAGGGAAGCTTTCAAATAATATACCTCAGAACACAGATATAGTTGTTGTTATGACGGGACAGTGTAGTGAATTTTCAACTATATTTATTTTTGGCTATATAACTGAATATTACTACTGTTTGTTCTAAAATCTGAATAAATTAAAAAAAAAATATATATATTAAAGTGTGTTTTATAAGAAAATGCTATTTCTGTCACTCTAAATATATGTTTAACCTGTTACTTGCGTTTATTTGTGAAATGTAATAACAATTTTGTTTCAAAAATTATTTGTTTAATCTCTCAAAAAATGTTCACGGAAATCTTTGTGGATGTGAATAATACAATTTAGAAGAATACAGAATGTACATATATTATAGTGCTGTTTGTATTGCTGTTATATTGCTGCATTTTCAAATCTACTTGGAAACAATGTCTCCAAATCTATTTATAAGTTGGCAATTATTCCTCATTCTTTATAATTTAGTAAATTCCTAAACTGTATATATTAGGTTGGACAATGCAGAGATATTTTTCTCTGTAATGCCCAGCCCTACTTGTTGTTGAGCACTACTAAATGTGAATCCATTACAGCTGAGGATGTGTGACCTACTTAGGTCTCTCTCTCTCTCTCTCTCTCTCTCTGTTTCTCCCTGTCTCTCTCGGTCTCGGTTAACTCTGGAAGGTAGCGCCCGTGGGTTCCACTTTGACATCAAAGGTCTGTTTGCCACCCACTCCTTTTAGTGCTCACTGGAAACAAAAGTCTGTAACTAAAATGTTGCTCAATGTGAGCACACCAGTGCGGTACGGCAGGTCCACCATCCTCTATTATTCAGCAGCTCATAAACAAGCTTTAGCTAATGTGGTCTCTTAACAGTGCTTTGATATGCACTGTGACATTCCCATCTGTTTCTCTCTTGTTCTCTCTCTGTTGAGAAAATTGCTAAATACTAAAAAAGGAAATGTGACTGGTTCTTGCACAAAAGTTGCAAGAATGATGCTAGGATGTTGCTAGGTGGCCAGGGCCGGCACTAGCTATAGGCAGAGCAGGCGATTGCCTAGGCCCTAGGACCTCGGGCTTTGAGGTGGGGCCTCTATAACCATAACATCTCTTATATGCCAGTCCACCAGTCCAAACGGACAGCAAATTCTAGCCTCATTGTTCATTGGATATAGCCCCAGTATCCTCAGATCCTTCTACTCCTGCACTGTGGAGAGCATCCTGACCGGCTGCATCACCGCCTGGTTTGGAAACAGCACCGCTGGCAACCGCAAAGCTCTGCAAAGGGTCGTGCGAACTGCCCGCCACATTGTTGGAGGTGAGCTTCCCTCCCTCCAGGACATCTACACCAGGCGGTGTATAAGGAAAGCCCGGAGGATCATCAATGACTCCAGCCACCCGTCCCACAGACTGCTCTCTCTGCTACCCTCAGGAAGACGTCTCCGCAGCATCCGATCCCACACTAGTCGACTGAGGGATAGCCTTTTCCCCCAAGCTATCAGGCTAATGAACAGCAAAAACTAATACACCCTACAGCACACTCCCACTTTACGATATGCACTGCACTTTAACACAGTTCAACTGGACTACACGCACACACTGCACTAACACAACAGCCTATCTGCTACCACTGGATACCATCCAATGCACATCCATGACTTTGCGTATCTGGCCTTTGTATAATCTGTTGCACCTTTTTTCCCCGCATATTATTGTGTGAATAAATGTGTACATAATGTAGAATGTGTACATACCGTGTATAATGTGTATTGATAACTGTAAGTATGTCTTAAAAAGTACACTGTGTGTACTTAGTATATGTATGTGTATTCTGCACATTGTCTTCTGTATAAGTCTGTAAGTATGTACTGTCTATATGTAAATTGTTTCTGCACTGTCTGGAGCACGCTCTCAAGAATTTCACTCACCAAGGCACATGTGCTGTAGTGATGTGACAATAAAAGTGATTTGATATTATGTATTGCATTGTTACCCTAAATATGACATATATATGCACAAATCAAGTGGAACAGAAAGACACAATCGCTATGTGATTAAATTAAATAAAACAGCAAAATAATAACAACATCTTCATTTAAAAAAGGGGAAAAAGAAATTACCTTAGATAAAGTTTGATGAATATGTAGCCTACATACAGTATCGGTCAAAAGTTGAGCCATTGCTATTTTTAATGTTTTTGAAAGAAATGTATTATGCTCATCAAGCCTGCATTTATTTGATAAAAAATACAGAAAAAAAAACAAACAAACAAAGAAAACAGTAATATTTAGCAAGATATGTTAAATGGCTAAAAAAAGTTATTAAGTGACTTATATTGCTATAAAATATTTTTAATAATCTTTTTAATAATCAAAAAATCCTGAAAAAAGTATCACAGGTTATAAAATAAACATTAATCACTGTTTCTAACATTGATAATAAATCAGCATATTATAATGATTTATGTAGGTTCATGTTACACTCAAAACTGGAGTAATGGCTGATAAAAAAAATCAGTTTTGCATCACAGAAATATACAGTATATTTAAGTATAGTAAAATAGAAAATCATTATTTAAAATTATAATAATATTTCACAATATTATTGTTTTTTTCTGTATTTTTTATTAAATAGGCTAAATTCAGGCTTGATGAGCATAAGAGACTTCTTTCAAAAACATTTAAAATAGTAATTTTCCAAATTGTTGTACTGTTCAAGTATAAATACAACATTTAAAGTTAAATAAAAAGGTTAGGAATCATATTTGTTTCAAGTGCTTTTTATTGGGGCTGGGGGGGCCTTCAACATGATTTTTGCCTAGGGTCTCCTAGTGTCTAGAACCGGCCCTGTAAGTGGCCCAAGTCAAAAAAGCCAACAATCAAGTATCCCTGAAGGAGGGAATCAAGCCATATCTAGGGACCAGAATATCAGAGTAAGTCTATTTTTTTGCTCCTTTTAAAATCCACCAAATCTGATCTCGTAGAAAAGTAATATCACATCTCTCCTCCAGCCAGGTATCCTCGCCATCTGACACACAAACGAAGCGGGATGAGTTACACGCCAAAGTTTATTATGTTTAAAATGATAATCAAATGAATTGGATAACAGAATTGATTTCCCACTCACAGATGGCTGCACAGCACTCTGGGAAACCAGGTTATTCTGTCTGCTTGCCCAAATGTAAATTATAAAGTTATCATCATCTCATTTTGAGAACATTTTTAAACACCAGGTGAAATGAAATGTGACGTTTTATAGCCAGAACAAGTATCAAAAACACGGTCCTGGTGTGCAGAGCACTGAGGAACATTGTACTTGTAAGGCTATAATGGTTATGTTTTGAGTAGCATACTAGTATACTACACTTACTGAAGTATGCAGTGTATCTTAGTATGACCTAAATGTGCATTATATAAATGTGTCCCACAATGCACTGTACTCAACTTGATCTTGCATTTCTATTAAGAAAAATCTAACAATATTTCATCATCTCCTTGACAATTTGAATAGACAATATATTATATATATATATATTTAAATGGAGTCAATATATTTTTATAAAAATTCACAAATTCAAATTTCATTATAATCCAGAACATGGATTAAAACGGCATTCATGATAAAGCATTCATACTATAATTTTAAATGTGTATCATTCCATAATGCCTACTTTTTCACATACTTATACACACACACTAAGAAAAATCACTGTATATGCTGCATAGTTGTGCTAGAATTCTATTCTGAACATTGCAACAACAACAAAAACTACATCCAGAATGTCTTAACAACACAAAAATAATAAAACCGAGGATACTTATGCTTTTTGCTTTGAAATGAATTAAACATGGCATCCAATGTCTTGATATGAGAATGTGTGAACATTAAAATTCACAAGCATTTTAAAGATTTGGTTTCAAACAAGAATTTGAAGTATTAAAATAAATGTAATATGAAGCTACACTGGGGTGCTAAAAACAAGAATCTGTTAATAAATAACCATTCAAGGGTTTAGAAGATGCACTTGTATGTCGATAACCTACAGAAACAAAGCTGTCTGGGGACATTACCAAAATGGCCACTGAGTGAACCGACTTGCCTTAAAGGGCCCTCGCTGTCTTTTGCCCATCCTTAAAAGACAATCTTCTGATGGTCACATGCAAGTCAGAGACTGTCTAGACAGTGCGTGTGTTGGAAAGGACTGGTAGCCAGGCATAAAATGCCTGTAAGATATGGCAGAGAGCCCGACCGCAGATCAGTGGCCAGTCTAGGCTCTGCCTTCAAGGGCTTGTATGCTGCCATGCTGATTTGTTCAGAGTCCCTTTAACCACCAGGAGGGAAAATACACTCTTGCTCTAACATGAGCAGCTACCGAGAATATCAATCGCAAACCTAGCTGTCTCTCCCTCACTTCATCTCGTTCCTTGCTTTCCCTCCCCTCCTTATCCATGTAAATGATTAAGCCCTCTGCCGTTTCAGGCACTGCCATTATCAGCAGCATATCTAATTAAATCACAGTTTAATCACAGCAGCCTTTAAATCACGCAGCCCATTAGTTTAAATCTTGACCAGTTAAGCGTGTATATGCTCACAGATGTACAAACATACACAAGCTTACAAAAACTCTTTTATGTAACTTTAACATGAAATGGCCCTCAAAACCCATTTGACTTCCTAAAAGTTCACTTAAAAAAATAAATAACTAATGTAATTATTTGTTCACACTCATGTTGTTCTAAACCTGCATAACTTTATAATTCTTCTATGGAACACAAAATAATATATTTAGATTTTTTTCCGTTTCTTCTTTTTTTTATATCTGTACAGTAAAAGTCAATGGCATCCACTAACGTTTGGACCCCAACACAGGGTTATTAAAACATAACAAAATAAATAAAAAATGCACTTAAATGTACACTTATTTAGTTTCATTTTGTGTGACTTGATGTACTAAAATAGCAAACTATAAGTAAATATTTATTAAAATTAAAACATTACAATCTAAAAATAATAAAAATGACAAAAACCCAACAAAACTATTTAAAAAAAATTGAAATTAAAAGGAAAATATGAAAATTAAACCAAATTCAAAATATTAGGAAAAAACTATAATATATAATTTAACACTGCCCCTGATTATATACACATGTATTAATAATGGAAACAAGGTCATCTGTGAATGCATGTTCACTTTAAAAACAACACATGCCCTATTTCATCCAATATATTTCCTAACATAAACCCACACACACACACAAGATCTGCCTCATTAATTCACGCAGGAGCCATGGAGGGCCCATCCTGGTTTTCTTCCCATCGCTTACACTGTACCCTTCACACAGCCCATATAAATCATGTAGATCATTGCTGCTGATTCTGTATAAATATGCATCAGCATGGCAGCGCAGTGCCTGGTGAGCTTTATTAGATGCCAGCTGTGCCAGGACAATGGGGCAACATTCATATCCTGCCTTATTCATCCTAAAACACATACGCTGGAGCACGCTACGCACGCGGTCGGGTGCCAGGCTGCTGATGGAGTGTAGTTTACCCACGGCGAGTGCCAATCAGCCCTGCTGTCAAACTGATACAATTCCCACGGCAACAAACACACACGTTTCCTTCATATTCCTCTGAATCTCATGTGTCCCTCTTCCTCATCTCCGTCTTTATCAATTCTCTCTTTCCATGTGCCAAAGGAGATAGTTATCTATCCTCCTATAGAGCCGTCTCAGATTAATACTTGTGCTTTGAATAAACCACAGAGGAGAGGAGAGACACAGATAACAGGAGTTTTCAAATCCCAAACGAAATTTGCAATTCAGAACTAAGAAAAAAAAAAGAAGGGGAGATCCAGAATGATGGAAAGCATCTCAAAGGAGGAAGCGTGTGAATGACAAAGACTTGCTGACTTAATTTGTTCGGTGTCTCAGATAAGCCTCATTTGTAGTAATGCATGCTGGGCAAAAAGGCAGTGGTGCATGGATAAAATCTGCCCTTAATAATGGATATGAAACAGGTAGATGACACGAGAAAGTCTCATCTGAAAAATAATGACACTTGCTCTGGCTCCGAGATGAAATGAGGCACGCAGACTCTCATATCTGAGAAACAAAACACAGTTCTGGTGAAAACAGCATATAGCGCTTAGAACACAGCCTACACTATACACATACAGCAGCTTTGGTCCAAGACCTAGTGTGCTACATTTTGTAGTAGTCATCACATACTGTATACTACGGAGGAGAACATGTTACTAAAAACATTCACAGATTATTTCAAACTACTTTTCTTATTTTTAGTTTTAGTTCTTAGATGTATTTTTCATAAATATAATATTTATGTAAATAATTATAAATATTATAAAATATATTTTTATTTTGTGTAAATATAATTTAAATACATTTTTTTATTAATACAAATATTTAAAGAAATTATAGTTTTACTCAGCAAGGATGCATTAAAGAATGCAATAGTAAAGATGTTAAAAAAGTTAAAAAAAAAACATTTAAATGCAATTCATTGTGAAAAAAAAAATCACACAATGATATTATATTTTAATAATAATAATATTATTATTACTAATATAACTATTAATAATAATAATAGTGATATTATATTGATGTTAATAATATTTCACAAATTACTGTTTTTACTGAATTTATCAAATAAAATACTTTTTAATATATTTATACACATACATACACATAGTGAAAAGAGTAAGTTTGAAATAGATAAAGAAAAGTTTTGAAATGTAACTAAATTTAATTAGAATTGGAGTCAAAAAAAGTTGATTCTTTAGGTATTCATAAAAGGCTTTGCTTTATTCCCATTAACAAATGTTGAAATATTTATTTATCTCCAAAGAACAATGAAAACCAACTAAAGAAGCCTACAGAATGAAAACTAGGTTGTTGAACACAAGGCACTGCAAATAACCTCATTTTGAATACATAATCTTGCAATCTATTTGTACTTTGTTCAAACATTGTCTATTCATAAAATAACCAAGCATTCCAAATCAATTAATCTAGAACAGCTGATCTGGGGTCCGTATTTGTACCAGTGTTTTGGGGTATTTTTTTAGTCGTCTTCAGCTAATACAGCGATTCTTGTAGAATGTTTTCCCTGGCCAGCCTCCTCATGAGACTCTGAGGTAATAAAGACTGCTCTGAAACGGCTGAGTATCACGGCACTTTTGTAATTATGGAGGAACTCAAACTTTCTCCTGCTCTCGGTGGACTCTGCTGGGAAAAAAAACCTCTGCAAACTTTAAAGTAATATAAGGGTGCATCAGGAAAGAAATTTAGGTTGAGGCCTCTTATAATGTCCCAGCATGCCTTCATTTAAAAGGAGACCACAGTGTGTAATGTGCAATAATTCCCAAATGGCCCTTGGTTTAAAATTCACCAGCTAATGCATTAAAAAGAGGAAAAGCCACAATATTACCTTCATTAAACTGGCAGAGCAGGGCGAACAAAAGCAGCCATTTTTAATCAAAACATTTGCTGCTATCTTCATCTGTTTTATAAGCATGCAATGCCATTTTTACGCACTTGTTTTCTATTTTATCGAAACCTATTTTACTCACATCACTTGCAGACATGGTGTAGCTTTGTATTTGAGTGAATGAAACCGATTCAAGGTACAAATAATTGTACCGGTCTGCGTAAATGAATGTGGTTGACCTTCAATCACTGACACTGAACAGCCATCAGATTTGTCACTGAAATTCACTCATTGTAGCTGAAAACACAGCACAAATAACACATGTGGCGTCAGTCGAGGAAACAGATGGGCTGCGGCACTCCTCTTTAAGGCTTTCATCTCTGCTTTATCCTTTTACACCTCCACACAGCTATAGTAAAGATCGTCCTTGACGACAGCATAAATCAAGCATCGCGCTGTAAGCCTGGGTTATGTGCCAGCAAACGCATAAACTTAATTAACTTGTACCTTACACGGCGTGTTCAACTGTAATGAAAACTTAATGCAAGACCAGAATTAGCCAGATTAACAGGTGAAACAGATATGAGTTGCAATATAGAGACGAAGGATTGAGAAAAGAGGATGGTGGAAGTGTCAAAGGGGTAAAGAAAGAGTGATAAATGTTTTTCATAGAGTCATAGCTCAACAATGGACCTTAGATCCAACTATGCCAGGTCGCAAGCAATGAAGAGTAGAATAAAGCCACGAGGGATGTGTGATACAGGGATTTTACCACAGTTAAAAGAATGGTTCTCTCAAAATGGAAGCATCATTTACTCATTTAACTTTCTTTTATGGAAAACAAGAGGTGACATTAAACATTTTTTTTTAAAATAAAATATAAAAAATTGGAAGTTAAGCAACCAGTTTTGACAGGGAATTCAGAAAAGGCAATAGCGTATTACCATCTTACCAACTTGTTTAAAATATATATATAATAGTTAAATAGAAATTCAAAGTAGTTGTTGTGAGGATGGAGATTTGGAATGGATGACCTGAGGAATTCAAAATGTGTTTTTTGTTAATCTTTTAGTTTATTTTATCTTTTCAATATAATGAAAATGAAAGACTGAGGCTGTCAAGCTATAAATAAGATGCAAAAGCACCATAAATAAGCCCAATAAGATTAGGAACATGTATTAATAAAATAAACAGAGTCCATTTCGATTTCAAGTTGCCATTAATTCCTCCTAATGGTGTAACAAGCATCTTGGACTACTTTTATTGCAGCATTTTCCACCTTGATTACTTTGGCATATTGTATAAACAGGAATGTGATAAAAATGCCAATGTTCAATAAATTATTACATGCATTAGCCATATTAATCCCAAAAAACAATTCCTCTGCTAAGTGAATTCATTAGCTGTTTATGGCAAGCAAATGGGCATAATAATACAGAACTTGACTAATACGCAGTCATAGGTCTGTGCATCTCGGCTATTTCACGTCAGCTTTGAATGTGACACATCTAGTCAGATTACAGAGCCAGAAATCGGTTTCATAAAAATGCAATCACCAATCTCTGCCTATAGATATAGATACAAAAAAAGCATCAAACCAAGTAAATTACAGCGCTGCTTTGCTCATTCAAATCGCTTCAATTTGCTCTGTGAAAATTATGGCTGTCACAGGAAAACATTTCATTACAGTAATGATGGCACGATTCATCAAGCCCTCAACATGATTCATCACCGTATTATAAAAAGCCATCGGAGTTCCACAGATTTCATTGCAGAAGATCCACCAGTTCATGGCTAACAGCTATGATTAAATGTAACAAGGGAAAAAAATGGAAAGAAAGGACACATAACGGAGGGAGACAAAAGGAAAGCCGGGTGATTTGCTCAAGGTCACGGGATTCTAGAGCGAGCTGGTATTCAGGGGGACGGACTCTCTACGGAAGGACTACAAAAGATAGGGCGGGAGGAAGTCAGCTGCTTCTTGCTGAGCTGACATTTTCGATTAAGTCTTTCTTGGAGAAACGGTCTAAATGGAAGAGCTTCCGCATGACAGTTTCATAGTTATTCAGAGCACGATTGTAAGGTTACATTTATCTCTATTTGTCTTATGCCGGGTCATTAATTTAAGACATTATCTACAGCATTGTGTTGGAAAATAAGCCGTTTGTCCTCTGTAATCTCAGTTTGTCCTTTCAGGATGACTTCCGCTGCATTTGACACACACCATCGGCCAGCGGTTTTGTCCTCCTGTGGATCATTGTGGAGCGCATGAGCATGGAGATTAGCCCTCCACGCTCAATAACCCTCGACTGCAATGTTAAAGTACTTCCAGGTCATTTCAGCAGTCCAAATGGATCGTCTATAGTTTCTCATGCCATGACTGGCGCACTCGGCATGGTAATGTTTTCCTAAATTCGACGGATAAAAGAGTATCAGTACTTTAACACTTCATATGGCTCCTGAGAGCCAAATGAGAACAATTTTATGGGAAATGTAGATAATGCTGTTCAACAGCAATAAAAAACCTAGAGAGCAGAGTGATCAGATGGCCTAATGCTTAAATATAAAGATTGTGACAGAATTTATTTGAAAAAATGTAGAAGTTCTTCATCACAAAATCGTATTTGTAACTTTTCGTTCAACCTTCCTAAGACTCAAGCATGAGGAAGGATATCGGACACTGAATTTCCAAACAAAACACTGAAATCAAATTTTGAATTTCAAAACGTTACAAATAAATCCTGCAAACTACTCAAACTTGCATCACAACATTTTATTTAGAACTTTTCAGTCAAACAACATTCCTCCGCCTCAAGCGAAACGCTCCAAATACAATTTAGTAATGATGCAAATTTGAGTGTTGTGCGGTACTTTATCCGACACCTATAAATGATTCAGAATTGTGAGGCACTAATTTTTTTATCTGACAAATAATTTATTAAAAATTTTACATAAATTAATAAATATATTTTAGTAACAAATTACATTGAAGTTGGCAGCAACTTCTGGTTCATGCAAACTTTAGTGACATTTTTCCAACTGAAAGCTCTCGGATTTCATCAAAAATATCTTAATTTATGTTCTGAAGACGAATTAAAGTCTTGCAGGTTTGGAACGACATGAGGGTGAGTAATGACAGAATTTAAATTTTTGGGTGCATTATCCATTAAAAAAAAAGATAAATGACATTAAAAATTGAAACCAATAAATACAATTAAAATGTTATGATTCAAACCAAGAAGTGTCATTGCCAGAAAGGTTGAGAAATATAATTTTACCATTTTAATTTTATATTCCATAACAAAAAAAAAAAAAACCTAATCATTACAGCATTTTTGTGCTTATTCATAAGATTTTATGAAACAAGAAATTCATGTGAAATTTACATCAGTTGCAGCATTCTAGATTTGATCTGCTCCACTGGTATCACTTTTGCTTAAAGAACACAACTTCTCATTGTGAACCATTCGTCTTATGTCCCTTTTTTATTGTCATCCGTTTTGAGACCAGATGGCACCTGCAATTCCCACGCTTCCACTTTAAGTTATGAGAAACCTACGCCACACTTGCTCGGAGACAAACATTAACACAGCAAGACGACAGAGCAATAAAGTCACAAATTAATATTCGCAATATGTTCCAATTAACGCTTTTACTTTATTTCTCATTATGGCAAAGGTGGAAGTGACGAGATAAATAACTTGAAGTATCATCTTCCCACACAGACAGCTATTTTTCTGAAATGAATCAGTGAGATTTGGGCAGAAGGTCAGGTCAGACCCACAGATTATAAACTTACAGTGGGCCGAGGTGGACAGTGGCACAGAGCGTCGGTGTGAATCAGTGCCACACATGTCAGTTTGAGGAAATGGTAAAGCAAACAAATCTTCAAGTAAATCTGAGTCTACACGATCAGACATCCTGCTGCATTGCATCTTGCTGTTTCTTCAGCATCCCGTAACATGAGCTGTGCATTTTTTATAGTTAAGAGTGGATCAGTTTTTAAAAATGTGACTGTCTAAATTTGTAAGGAAAATTCCTTATTACATAATTAATAAAGGTCATGAGGCATGATCAAATGTGTCCATTCTTTGAAATTTTTCAAAGAATACACAACTATCAAGATTCTATAATCAAATTACAAACAAAAATGAAAGAATTTGGCAATGTATATAATATTAGTATCCTTACATATAGTCATACTGTATTTAAAGGTATAACATTTAAATTATTTCTAAGTAATACAAATAAATATATGCAAACAAACAACTGTGAAATATACAGATTAGTCTTCACACTTAATCTGATTTATAATAATGTGTATGTGTGTGTGTTTATGATAAGTGAGATTAAGTGTGAAGACTAATGATTTTATATCATGCAGGATATCAACACTTGTATTACATAAAATGTGTTTAATCAAAAATAATGGGTCCTTTAATTTGGGCCAATCATTTTAACTTTTTCAAGGTAACATCTTCAACAAGCTTCTTCACGTTTTCTTCACTCTCATCCGGATGAATGCAGGCCACATTTGAAAGCAAAAACAAGCTAACTTGCTCATGCAGGTGGAGACGGCCTTGACATTATAAAAACAAGGCAACGAAGAAGTGCTATGCATGTTAGAGCAATAGCACTGGTCGTCCATACATGCTTTCCAGTGCCGTAATTGGTATATGTGACCCTCTCTGTGAAAACCCAGCTAAAGTCATTCTTTTGTGATTTGCTGTTTTCTACAAAGAAAAATCATTGTTAATATGGTAAAGAACATTCGGTGAAAATGTAACCTTTATATCTTTAATATTGGCTGAGTAAGGTCATGTCAAAGATTGAAATTAATGGTAGAAATCAAACTTTGATGCTTGTTATCTCATAATTAGATTTTGAGACTTTAGCCTGGATTTCACAGAGAGGGTCACATATGATTACATGCGTTCAAGCTGTGCTCAGATCCACAGTGACAGGTGCCTATTGGAGCTGTAAAAGAAATGAGGGATGAAGGAGGGGTAAACTGGAGGGGTAAGGACCAGCGAGAGGCATCTCATTAACCACTGATAGCACTCGATGAGTGTGAAATTGCGTTTTGTGAGGTGTCGGGGTGTGTTATCGCACTGATCTAATAACGACTCGGTGGAGACTGGCACGCTAAAACAACTCTGGCACATCGTAACGACCCGAGTGTGACTCTCAAAGAGAACAAAAATGGGGATGATGTATGTTAGCATACGTTGACAGCACAACAACAGGAATAAATGATTGGAGTGGCACAGGGGCAGTTCTGACAGGGGATGCAGAGGAATAATGCCTCTGCCCATTACTGTCCTGTCAAAGCATAAAAACAAACAAGTACAAAGAAAGCATGCAAATAAAAAACAAGTGACTCAAAAATAAAAATGGGGGATAATAGGGGACTTCTGACTGTGCTTTTCCTATTATTATCCTACCAAAACATTTAATGAACAAATATTTATGTGCTGTTAAAGGTCTTAAAAAAATACAACCAAAAGCATCCTTATAAAAACAAAAACTCTTGAAATCAGACCAATGTTTTACCAAAGAAACTCCCCACTCCAAAGTCTGCAGCAGCAGACAAGGGAACATAAAATTACCCACAATTCACTATGGAGAGAGCAATAAATTAGGTAGCACAAATTATTCCACAAAAAACGATTCCATTCCGACGAACCACTCAATTCCTTTTTAAATAGACACTCCAGAATGAACAAGCCTCTTGAGTATTGAATTTGTTGAAGCAGACAGTTGACCTGCACATTCCTGTTTGTCTTACTGTCTGAACAGTCATTCGAACACATACAAAAATAGCTCAAAAACATGTTATTCTATTTTAACATATTAAAGGTGGGGTATTTAATTTCTAAAAACACTTTAGAAAACCGAGTCAGGCCGAGTACCAAAACAAACTTGTAGCCAATCAGCAGTAAGGGGCGTGTCTACTCATGATGTGGAGGAGAGAGCGTTCAGTGAACAACCGAGCTGAGTGACAGAAAGATAGAGATGGCGGATAAAAAAACAAGAGGAAACGTCTACGGAGCAATAAGGCAAGAAGTAGGACCCGTGTAAATACTGGATCAGCTTTCCAGCACTGAAGAGAGCTCAAGTAGCAGAAGGTCTGTGATCGGACGCCGAGGTTGCTTTGTTTCTTTTTGATAGGTGAGTAACACAGTGTCTACACCAGACGTGCGGCGCCGCAACAGCTAAAGTCTGCCTACACTTGACGCGATAAAGCAACCGTTGAAAATCATTTGAAATTTGCATCAGAGCGTCAAAAATAGAACGCGGCAGCAGTTTCGGAGCTATCAAAATAGGGGCGAGACCCTTTTGGGGTAGGGGCGTGTTTTATTTTGGTGATTTCAAATATCAGCATTGGCTTCCAGAAATCGCTTACCCCACCTTTAAGGGGATAATTCACCCAAACATTTTTTTCCCCCATTTACTCACCCTCATGTTGTCCCAAACCTGTATGAATGTCGGTAACCAAACAGTTGTTAGTAGCTATTGACTAAAACAGAATTTTTTCAGAGTATCTATTTACACTGTGAAAATAGCTCGCCTTGTTGGCAAAGGTTATTTACATTAACTCCACCCACTATGATTAGGTTAGTCAAGACTTAAAAAAGAGGCTAATTCAGTATCAGCTCCAGTGGTGTAGAGGGTAAGCAGGGGCGCATTAATGCACGGGCTTCAAGGGGCTGAAGCCCAGGGGCCTACACTAGAAAGGGGGCCACTGGCTGCAAGGAAATTATATTTTTTTAATAATTATTTATATGGGAGTTTGCAGCAGTGACAACAGCATTCTGCAAACAAACTCACACACTCATTTTCAGTGACTCCCTGGTTGTAGTTGCCTATATAGTGAATGGTTCAGTTTAGGTTCCCCCCACACAGTTTGTGTAGTTGGTATGTTCCACCAATATACTGTAAGCGGAAGCGTTAACTGGTATATTAACAAGAAAAAAAAAATCTAAATTTGACAAATAATTGTCAGGAAGCTTAAAAAAAAACGTAATGCGGTAGCCCAGGGGCCTCTAGTTATCTTGAGGTGCCCCTGAGGGTAAGGCGCATGCTTTTTGATGCGATCGACCAGAGTTCGAGCCGAACTTATTTTTTCCCTTTTCAAATCTCATATCACATCAGAAAGGCTTTTATTTTCAATAAAAATGAAGGAAATTATCAAAAAGTTGAAAATAAAAGGGTAGGGTAGGGTTAGGATAGTTGTAGGGAGGGCTTTATTGTCCCAATAAGGTGGCATCCATTTATTATTTTCAATTAAAACTATAATTTACACTCAATACGTTATTATTGCATACTGTTTTATAATGTACTGCAATACATTAAAGGAACAGTTTCTTCCCTCATGCAATCCATCTCATGAACACTTGACATTAAACGTGGAACACAACACTATTATACATTATTTATTCATCACACATACTTATTTTTTTTATTTCAAATTTGCACATACCAGACCTGTACACACATAATTGTCTATATTATATTTTTTTTTTGCTTTTTTGTACTTTGCCTATTTGTATATTATGCTTTTATTATCTGTGTCTTGTCCTGTTGCACTGTAGAGCTTCTGTCACTATAACAAATTCCTCGTATGTGTAAACATACCTGGCCAATAAAGCCCATTCTCATTCTCAAAACTGAGGTGCAGATAATTGCCACTATTTGCAATTAGTATAAAAAGCAGACAATCTTGTTATTTTAACATAGTGTAAATAGAATCTATAGCTATTTGCACTTAGTGTAAATAGCATATCGTTAACAAATACTGCTATTTTCACTTGGTGTAAACCGCATCCATCGCTATAAAAATATGCTATTTGCACTTAGTGTAAATAACATCTAATTGCTATTTACACTTAGTGTAAATAGCATCTCTCGCTATTTACACTTGGTGCAAATAGCCGCTGCCTTATTTTTTTTCCATAATATAAAAGTCAATGGTGACTGGTGGCCAGTGACTGTTTGGTTACCAACATTGATCAAAATACCCTCTTTTGTGTTCAGTAGAAGAAATTAACTCATACAGGTTTGATGATGACTGAACTGGGTGAACGGCATATGAATGCATGTAAAAAATAAATTAAATTTATATCTACGATTCTGATGATTTTTATATCTTGCAGGACATAAATGTAGCACTTCACTCCTTTCTTGTATTATACAAAATGTGTTTAACCTAAAAACACATGTTGCTATATAAACTGTGATATTCACAAAGATTCCGAAAACAACTGATAGCAGACAACTAATGCACAGCACTGAATTCTTGGAAAGGACTCCTTCATTGTCTCTGGAAACATGGGATTTCAACTAAGCAGGAATGCTGGGAAGTGCTTTTGTTGTGTGTTTGGTAGGATAATGAGATTACGTGCGACTCCTGGCAATTCTACCGCCTCAGAAGTTAAGGCCAATTACTCTGTTGTCTGCAACGACAGACAAAAAACAAGAATAAGACAGCTCCTGTGGATCTTACGTGATGATGGGAGGGAAAGTCAATCTACTCAACAATAACAGTGTTTTTTTATAGAGAAGAATATTTGTTGTTTCTTTATGTGGTGGGTGTTGGCAAAGCTTCTTAGTACAGCCAAGGTTAAGAAAGTAAAACACTCGGCTGTTTACTTCAAGAGGCTGAAGGAAAAGAGAGAGAGATAAATGAAAGACTACAAGCCTCTAAGATGATAAAAGTGACACCTGAAGAGACTCAAAGCCACATAATCGCATTAAAACCTTACAACAAACTTAGCCTTCCTGTTTGGTATGCTACAGACAGTGGGCTGAGCTGAAGCCAAAAGAGAACAGCGGTGCTTTGAACACTAATATTTTAAAATGAGTAAGTCAACATGTATGTAGACTCATAAACCATGTAGCTAAACACAAGAGGCTTAATAAGCCAACTGGATATTCACCAGGCATTTTAAATAACCAATGTGATTTGGTATATCGTATGTGTGTATTTCCTTATGTTTTGATAGACACTGATATATTGTGTAAACCAAAATGATTGTATTCACACAAATTGATTTTGCTGGTGGTTCCAAAATCAACAAAGAGCTTCTCAAATTTAATCCCCTACATCAGTGGTGCCCAATCATGCTCCTGCTGGCAAACGTCCTGCAGAGTTTAGCTCCAACACACCTGCCTGGAGGTTTGTAGTAATCCTGAAGACCTTGATTAGCTGGTTTAGGTGTGATTGGTTGGAGCTAAACTCTGCAGAACATTGGCCCTCCAGCAGGAGGTTTGTATAATACTGCCTTAAGCCCTAAACACACTGCACGATTTTCGGCTGTCCCAGATGAAAGACTGACATCGGGAAACAATCATGGCGATTACTTTGATCGTACAGTGAGAGAGGTTCAAAGATGCCCGTTGTCACAATCTTGTGACCAAAGAAAGCCTACGATATAGAATAATCACCGCACAGTGTGTTTGCTGGTACAATCCACGTTTACAGACCAACCAATTAAATTAACGTGACATGGTGCTAAAACATAAAACTGCTTACCTCAAGCTCTTATCCCTTCCTATTTTGCCGCTTCCACTTTTTTTTCACCACACATAAAAAATAAAACTGCTAAAGTGTGATTTATCATGCTCGTTTTTGTTATAGGATTGCTAAAATCGTGCAGTGTGTTTTGGGCTTTACATACAAATATTACTTATCAATACAAATGAAACAAAACTAAATTAAAGAGGTTTAAGTTGAAGTACTAGAATTACTCAAACTGAAATAAAAAAGAAAACATCTAATATCTATATATACTATACATAAATAATATCACTAATTATGTAATGTATGTCATTTTTGTAAAACATGTAATGCATTTAGCTGTAATCTGACATTTAAAATGCTTCAGCCTGTTCTGAATTATTTGTGAAGCTCAAATTATTAAACTCTACTATAAAAAACTGACAATGACTGTACTTTTATTAAAAGTCACATCTATAAATACACTTGACATTAAAAAAGGTCCGTCTTGGACCAAGTTTCTTAATTTACTACTAGGCATGAGCTGTACTGCTGAATCAGGAAATTCAATGAAATTCAAGTTCCCCAAATAAACCTCAATCTTCCATTAGAAACAAATCATGTCATGCCATTAGATGAACCAATGTGTTGGGCTGGTTGGGATGCTCAAATAAATAGAATGCCTTTATAAAGTGCAACAGTGGGGTTCTGAAAGTAAAAACCCCACTCATTTCTCCATAGGCAAATATATTTTTAATGACTGACCTATTGTGAGCTATCAGGTTGTTAATTCCTTGGTATATGCTTTTGGTCTCATTTTCAAACACTTTTTTGCTTTTAATGCTGTGATTCACCATATTGCTGATTGGTTTGGTTTATGGTTTCTAACTCTTAAACAAAGACTTTAAAAAAAATTCCTATGGGAAAAAATGTATGGGAATATTTTTTTTCCAGAACCAAGCCTGCTAACAGAAGCTTGCTTATGCAATTCCCAATATTATATATGGAGACAACCACTATATTAACTTCAAAAAAGAAGACACCAGTTTCAAGTGCACACACTGCACCTAAACCTGTACAAAGTGGTAAACAAATGGACAAATGCACATGGAAATTACAGAGCAGTCGCAAAGAGCGTCAACCACTATATTTTATTTTGACACACCGAAGCAGTATATCTTCAAAGCCTCAACAAGCCACACCACAAAGTGCTCACCTGTGCAAATTGGTTGGACAACGGACGCACATGGCGACCACACACACTTCAGCCTCTGCAGCATGCATTCTGGAATGCTCTCTATGCCCCTGCAAGTTGCTGGCCACACTCTGTGAGCAAAAGCCACACAGGTTGACACAGACTCACAGTCAATGAAGCGCTAAATATTCGCTGTACCGTCTCTGCCTCATCATTCTATCTCAACATCCAGACTAACAGATTCACAATTGAACAGCACCCATGCCTTGGGGAGACTAAATTCACGCTTTGTTCGCCAATATTCGTGTCGCTACAACTGTGCCAATTCTATATGTCAAGCCTATTTGGTGGCATTAGAGGACACCCATGGAAGAAACAAAAAATGGGAAAACAGGCATGGAGAGAAAAGGGATACAGGTAAATGGTGAAAAGAAAATCAACCTCCAAATTGTGGCCGTCATATTTGAGTGACCTCATCATGATAAGAGGAAAGTTGGCTCTAAACCCAGCTGGGACTGATAACAACTCCCTCTGGTATTAGAGAGACAATCAATAACCTAGTCTGAGCATGCATAATTATTACGGCAGGGGACTAGAAGAAGCACAAGTCAAAGAAGGGTCCTCAATTACCTACAGGCAATGGAGCGGGGCTCCCTGCGGTTAAATGATTGGTTTTCTCGGCAGCCCAGTGTATTCAACTGATCACCCAGGAACAACAAGGGGTGTCTCAGCACTGAACAAAAAGGCCATGAAGGTGACACTAGCAACACTTTCATTTACTGCTATACACAACTCAAACACCAGACACTTCTATATACAAACTATACATTAAATGCACACTATTAGTGTTTTCAAAAGTACAAAACACTGCGTTCTTAATACAATGCACAGATAAGATGTCAATGTAAACAGCATTTTATCTTGAGTGAATCTAAGCAGAATTGATCAAAAAAGTGATGCGTCACAAATTAGATCTGAAAGACAGAAAGAGATATCCTGCGGTCTATTATGTTGTTCATAATATTCAAAGAAGGCTTATATTCACAAGAGAAAAACGCTCCCTGCTCTTGGTTGGATAACTTCAACAGCTTTAATAAAGCCATACAGTTACATACTCAAAAAACTTCAAACACTCTTTGTTCTGTTGATAATAATGTGATTCTTTGTTCTGTTTTATTAAACTTTTTACTTGTCTCTTTCAAAGCAATTTTTAAGCTACATGTCATTGTTTGAATGTGTTTTTTATTCATTTAATTTGCATTAACATTTAACTTTTTCTTATTCTTATCCTAACTTGTTTAATAATTATATATAATTGTACAATAAATAAATAAATAATTGTATAGTAATTAAACTTAAATGCGCAAATGGTAAGCAACATTTAATTACATTTGAAATTCTGGTGTCTAAAAAGTAAAAGAAAGCATTTTTACAGTGTACTCACGAACACGTCTCAAAATGCACAGATGTTTTCAAAAAAGGATTGCTTCTACAACGCTGGCTCTTAATTAGAAAAGGGATGCTTCTAGATAAATTACATAACTGATAAATTACATTTCCATCCTTATAACACAGAACTAAGTCACTTCAATGGAACAGGAATACATAATAATGGAAGTGTTTTAAATTAATTATATTTCATTTAACAGGCTCGGAAATTAGTCCCAGAACAACAGCAATGTAAGTGTTATAAAAAGTAAAGCTTGCAGTATATGGAAAAGATGGATTTTAACAAGCTTTTAAGTCTAAAAGCAACTGTACTGCAAAAATAACAACAGACAGTGAGGCAAAGAATCAGAACCAAGCTGTGTATTTGGTTGGACTGCAACACAAACAAATGAAACCGACACATGCTAATCCAGCACGTCACTGTAGTTAATGAAGTTGTGCAGCTGTAGTGCTGAGGATGCCAGTTTTGGATCTGTAATTTGCATCCCTTCAGAGTTATTTCTCTCTAATAGCATCTTTCATTGAGTGATGGATTTTTCATTGTTTCACATCATTTGATTTAACATCATACAGTATAATGTCAGTATGATTTTTAGTTAGTTTTAGTAAATCAAAGTCAAACTCATCTCTTTTCTCTCTTATTCCTTGAAAGAACATATCCGGTCCTGAGTGAGCAAAAACTTCACCACAAAGGTGCCCCCGAAAAAGTATTATTCTATTTGATCTATTAATATATTATTAGTCGATTAGTTCACTCAAAAATGGAAATTCTGTCATCATTTACACACCATCATTTAATTCCAGTATGACTTACTTTCTTTGGTGGTTACTTTCACAATAAGTATCATAAATGTGGTACATAAGTAACTATATACTATATTCTAATATTATACAAAAGCTTTTATTCACTGAAATCACTTGCATCCGAATCAGATTTGTTAACCAAGAATTCAGACTGGTTCTGTCAACTGAATCACCTGATTCACTGACTCAAAAGAATGATTCATTAATGAATCAGACATCATTTGCATGAATGTGACCTAGAAAGCAAGGGTAGATGTCAAGATTTTCATTGAATAACTTAAATTTCAGCCTGATTAGTGTATGACTTCAAATGTATTTAGGGCTTGACATTAAGCATTCTCATGTGGTTGTCCTTTGGACAAGTACATTTGTCATTTACTTGCCCGGAGATAAAAAAAAATTGAATTGAGTTATAGATATAATTATTTATTGTAGTTATACAAAACACATTTAGTTTATTTAGTTAGATTTTTATTGTTAAATGAAATAATGAAAAAATGAATAAGTTATAATACTATAATATTTAAAATAAAAAGGGAGTATTAATTACAAATACAATTATTTTAAATTAAACTTAAAAATAAAATGCTAATATTTAATTTTTTATACATTAATTTTCAAACTTAAATTTAAATTAGAGTTCAATTTAATCAGTCAACTAGTATATTAAGACATTTGGGCTGTTATCAAACAAATGAAATCAGTATCAACAAAATTAATCTTTGCAATGTAGAGGAAACACAGAAACGGCATCTGGAATAGAAATATTTACCCACCGTTAATGCAGCTCTGAGGGACATGGAATGCTTTAATCTGCAGTTACAAATGAATAAATAATGTTTTGATTCATAAAACGTTGAATACTGATATTTGAAATTATTAAAAAATACTGTAAATGTGAAATTAAAACCACCAGTAGGTGGTATCAAGTCTCTGTTTATAAGTGAATCATTGCGATTGAACCGAATCATTTAAACGGGTGATTCATTCAGGAACGAAACACCGTCATGTTGCTCGAAGCAAAACAGTGCTGTGACTGTGTTTGGAATTATTTTTGTTGGTGAAACAGAGCAAAACAAGAAATATGGTGTCTTAAACGTTAGTCTCTTAATGTTAACTTCTTGTTTATTGAACTGTTATAAAATCACATTTGTAATCATGATGGTTTTTGGAGCAAAAAAAACGGTGCTCGATCATCGTGTGATATTGTTTAACAATATGAAATTATACAAATATATACATTTTCTGCCCCATATCTTGAATGTTCTGATCATTCTTCATGCATTGTAATACTGAATCATGCAGTGAAAGAACGTGTGCTAGTCTGACCTAGACGACTTTACGTAATGTATGCGTGCACTCTGTGGGTGTGTTTTGTTTGATTCTTGCAATATACTCGTTAAAACAACAATTACGAAATTATCGCAAACGATATATATCGCACACCCTATAGCAAAGGCTATATCATAAATAAAAGGCAGTTATTATTGTTTTTGATATTGACTTTTTCAAGTTACTTGTCCGATTGGGCAAGTACATTTCGCTTTCACTTGCCCGCCCAAAACATTAATTTGTCCCGGACAATCGTTAGGTCGAGCCTGTTTTTTTGTCATTTTGTCATCCCCAGTCGGTTTTCAATTTTGTTTTCATTAAACTGAAAAGAGTGGTCTGGACGACCTTCACAAACTCTCCTTTTGTGCTCCCTGGAATACAAAGTAATATGTGTTAAGAATAACATGAGGATGAGTAAATGATGACCGAATTTGCATTTGTGGCTGAACTGTCTCTTTACATTGTTCTCGATTCGACTTTAGCGCAAACAGAGAAAAATGTGTCACGGACTGTCACACCATATGATGATCAGCTAAAAATGCTAGAGAAATGCACATGTAAAAAAAGCACACCACATCAACCATACAATCACAAACATCTTACCAAGCTATGGCTAATTACATCCAGTTTCCTCGAGTGCTTGCTGACCATCTGTGAGGAATGAGTGATCCGGGACGATTTGGTTTTTAGTAGAGAAAGAGAGATAGACGGATGGTGCTGGAAAAGTCCAGAGGCATTACGGTGTTTGATGGGACGCAAGCGGCACCACATGCACGTCTGAAATCCAGAGCTTAAAGAGGATTTATTCTGACTTAGAGACATCAGCGCCTCTAGAAACTCTCTCAAACGCACATGCACAAAAAACACAGATGTACCAGAGATGGAGAAAGAAAATAAGCATTTGTATTTGGGCTATTATGACTATTTCCTCACCAGGTGAAAAATGGAGTTGACTGGTTTTGAGTGTTACGACTAAACGAAACTGACAAATGTGGACTTCAACACAGACACACATGCAAATGCAGCAAAGGCCCTGGGGTTTGATGCGCGAGAGTGATTAAACTGGGTTTTATGCATGTGCGAGGATTCATACAGGTGCTATTTTGCTCCAGCGGGAGGGATGAGGTAGCCTAGATTAAAGGCATGATAAGTTTAGAGTTCAAAGATAAAGCAGGAAAATGGATTTCCGCTCTTCCAGTATTCCCAATAAACAAACAAGTGCAGGTACACACATTATGATCTATCGCTCGTGCTGTACGCTCGTGTGTGATCGTTTGCGTGCACACGCACAGGTAAAGGGAACGGTATTCTTTAGAGAGTAGCGCTGGCTCGCCACTGAACAAGCCTGTCAAGCATTCATAATGCAAAAGGCTAAAAATACATCAGAGGTTCACCCACACACACACACACACACACACACGGCATCTGGAATTCTCCTCATCCTACGATCAGAGCTAGCCGAGAAAACCTGAGCAAACGACGAGCGTTTTATTGGCAGCATACAAACTAGAGTGGTGCAGTAAAGAAAAATTCCAGGTACGATATCAGCATATTGCAAATTTCACTTGCTCATATGGGCAACAATGAGTGTGACATGAAGCGTATAAGTAGATACACTGTGATTCATTAAAATAGATTTAGCCACCAAATTTACAATTTAAATAAAAAAAATCCTTTTGTAATGCATCTACAAACGAAAGTCATTCTCACTCTAAGCTCAACAAGTATGAAATAACAAATATTTTTTTACATAAGTGTGGGGGAAATTATATGTTAATTACAGATTTGTTAGCATTTTCTGTTTTAATGCGATTTAAATTAGAATTTAAAAAAAATCTCTCTCAATCTACATTCGTTGTGTTCATGAAGCCCAATACTTTTATTGTGTGCATTAAACGGATTAGAAATGACCGTGAAAACATTTTACAAAACCTAATTTAAGGAAAACACTTTTATTTTGAACTTTCTATTCATTAAAGAAAAAATAATAGTAAGAAATAATAAATAGAAATGTTTCTTGAGCAGCAAATCAGCATATTAGAATGATTTCTGAAGTATCATGTGACACTGAAGACTGGAGTAAAAGTTTAACTTCACATCACAGGAATAAAATAATGTTTTACAATATATAAAAAATAGTTACAACATTAATACAATATTACTGTTTTAATGTTTTGATCAAATAAATGCAGCCTTGGTGAACAAGAGATCGCACTGATTCATCATAACCAAGTTTATAATTTTTTCTTAAAAAGAGAACTACAAATATTATATGCATGTTGCCAAGTGTTGACGTAATACCAAACCCAGACACTGATTGTGTTAAAGCTTAAAGGGGTCATCGGATGCGAAATGCACTTTTACATGTTGTTTGAACATAAATGTGTGTTGCAGTGTGTACACAACCACCCTATAACGATAAGAAAGCAGAGCTCATTTGCATTTAAAGTGGCATGCAAGAAAACCGCTTGCTCTGAAAAGAGCCTGTTTTTGACAGGATAAAAACTGTTTTATTACTACCATTGAGAAATTTTAACCAAAGTATGTTATAGACTTTTCCTTAAGACCCCAAAGAATCATATCAACTTGTGAAAAATGGGCATCTGATGACCTCTTTAAACTTTAGTATTGATCCAATCCTAAAACATTCTCTCTACATTAAAAACTAGCAATTGCAACCAAATTAAACACTCTGCCAGTCCCATAAATGAGCCTGAATAACTGACTTTTATTCAATTACACGGCTAATTAATTAATTCCCATGCTATTGCTACATACAACTGTGCTTAAACGCTGTTAATCACACAGCTAAATGTGTTCAGAACGAGTGAACGCGTCAGTTTGATTACTATGCTCCAAACTAGAAACGGCTTCCCGCAGACGCCCACAGCCATCAAACTTCAGCTGTAAACAACTATTCCAGTTCAGATGTCAACATCTTATGCTGCTTTGCTACTATTTCATCATTTGTACGTGGGAGAAGAAGCAATATCAACACTATACGTAGTGCTTGTCAATCGCCAGATGCCAAGATGATGGAAACTGTGGCACTAATATAAAGTGCTGACGTAGATTGGGACGCTAATACAGGCAAAACACAAGTAAATGGGACCACCGCGGGCGGCTAAAGATTTTTTCCGGCTTGTTAATGTGTTGCATCCACATCACTGACCATCATGGGTGAGTCATTTGCAACAAATAGCCGTCTCACCAGCAGGCCTCGATACCTCAAGTCACAGTGAGACATTTACATCCTTTTTCTTTTTATAGCAGCTGGTTTCTAACAAGGCTCCCAGGAGCACGTGTTGAAGTGAAGCGGTGCTTTGCTGTCGATATGGGCAAACAAATCGATCCGATTCTAAAGAACTCTGCAGGGTGGACAAGTGAGATACAGATACTAGATATTCAAGCTGTTTGTTTTCCATTTCCATGCAAGTGAGCCTTAATATATTGTTCGGAAAGCAAGTAAACATGAGACTTTTTTTTTTTTTACACAAATTTATCATAGTGTCCATCAACAATGTCATGGTTAGTGGAATTATTATGACTGTAAAGGCATACATTTTTATGTTATTACTTAAAACCACTAACCCCAAATACTGAACATTATTAACTCATCACAAGCTGTTTGTGCTATAGACAATGAATGACATCACAAATCATGTGCTTTTATTTTAAGCAATTCAATTTATGATATATTCACCTTGCAAATGATAAAATAAAGAAAACCCCATAGACTTACATTAGAGGAAATGTCTGAGCCATATTTAGAGTCCAGAATATCAATATTAAGCTTTTTTAACAGCCAAGCTATCACAGTTTTACTGTAATGGAAGCAACAACAGCAGCACTATTGGCATTTTGGGTTACTGTTTACTATGGTTTGCAAATTCAAAATGTTTACTTCTATACAAAAAATACTGTCAACAATCGCAGCTGTCATGGCACTTTTCTATTTCAGGAACACTTAAACTCTGTGTGTGCGCATTTTATACACAGCTCACTGATCTTCGCCTTCAGCATGGGAAAGAATGAGAGCGATGTGGAGCAGAAAAAAGAAGAACGTGCTCAAAAGAGTCAAATCTACACTCAAAGAGATGCGATAATACGTGAGGTGAAATCTACAGTAGAGTTTCTGCAAATGTCGGTGTCGAAGACTTAAATGCTTTGAACATGGGTTTATGCTTGACATTGCTATTCCAACATTAAGAGGAGGTAAGAGAAGGCCAAAACACGTTATAAAAGTTCTACCTTCTCGATGGCACTTTTGTGCCCTACTTTGACAAGAAACAAAGTCAATACTTTGAAAAATATATCTACTGTTGTAATTGGAATACATGCTTTAACACAAGCTGTCATATTGGAAGAAATGCCTAAAAAATAAATGCTAAATAAAAAACTAGTGTATGAAGGTGATTATTTTCTTGTTGACAGACTAGTGTTCCGTCGGTTTACATAGTTGTTTCACAACAAAGCCAAAACTCAAATGTTTTACATAAGAATTTGCCCTGCCAACTCATTGTCTCTGGGTTTATGTAACTGGAACACCCACAAAACACACATTCAGAAACAGGCCAAGCCAGTTTGCCTTAGCAGGCCTCGTACAGTCGTACACAGAAGGTACTCACAATACATGTCTTAGTGTACATTCATAGTCTTGGTATAGACATAGCTGCATTCTGAGGTCATGTTCAAAATGGAATGCTTGCATTTTCTACCCGTGTATACAGCATACTACATGACTTATTGTATATGAAATATGCATTATGGAATGATTTCATACACGAGTATGATACTCTGTGGTAACATGGCCTCATTAAACAGCATTAAAAATATGCAAGTGACATCCAGTTTTAATCACAATAAATAAATGTATAAATGTCTTAAGATTTGGCAGCCCAATAAAAGGAAATAAAATCATGCCCAGTATTATAACAAGGTCAAGTTAACCACATTGCATTATGGGATACCATGCTTTTCACACTCTGCTCTATTGCAGTGGTTCGCAACTTCCAAGGACAACACAGGATGACTTAAAATTACTCAATTACATTTTTTAATTCTCTTTAAGTTCTCTTTAAATAACAATTTTTTGTGATTAAAGAAAATACAGAATAATTTAATTTTAATTTAATTTTCCAACAATCCCCATTTTTGCTAATAAAAATTGTCATAAAAATAACAGGAATTATCTGGTGGGGGAAGGATCTTAAATATTGTATTGTTAAATGGTAGACAAAAGTGTGAGAACCAATGCTGTATTGTATAATACACATTTTAGCAAATATAGAAGATTATTTGGGTATTTTCTGAATACCAAAAGTTTACATACTGTACTGTTAACATTTAAATCATGTACTGAAAACAGTTAACATACTGGAGATACTTCAGAAATAATATGAGTAGTGTGGTAGTATGCTTTTCTGAGTGCAGCCAGAATGTATGGTTGTACAAAGACACGCATATAAAACTATTGCATTTAAAACTATTTACGTGCATATTCACAAACATTGCACAGTAGGGGAATTCTGGGAAGTGCAGCTATTTTATTTCATTATTCTTTAAGTAAATACTATATCACATATACTGCCATGAATGCTGACAGGAAATGCAGCATTTATTTTGCATCATGCTGCTATGTACATGCTGCACACATTCTGTAGCCCTCCATATGCATGCACACACACACTCATAATGAGTATCATGAAAAGAGGCTGCATCTTTTCAGCACCACTGGCCTCTGACTCACCCAGAGGGGATGTAACCCATAGCAACACCCACAATGTGGAGATCGCTTGACCCGGAGAAGGACTGAGCTTTCCTTATGATCACATACATGCCTACATGAGAAGGATTTAGAAGTCCTGTATGTCTAAAATAAAAGCAGTGATGATTAAATTCACTTTTGAAAGAAACAGAGCGACAGACAGAGAGAGCGTTCCTGAAGCAGAAAGCTCGGCTGCCTCTGTGGTCTGCCACTTTAAATCAGATGGCAGCATCTGATGGCTCAATGTGAATGCTGCCCAATAATAGAAACAGTTTGGCGAGACATACAGAAGAAAGAGGGCAAAGGAGAGATAGAGGGGAGAAACGAGGGAATAACAAGGGCAAGGCAGACTTCCGTCTGAAAGTCACTGGCCTAAGGGTCTATCATTTTCTCTTCTGCTCTCTTTCTAGTTTAGAGAGTTGAAAGGTGCAGGAAAATGCTATATTCTCTCACCCAAAGAATGAAGTAGCTGCCAGAGGCCTGTGTAGATCTCCAAATGTGATCTCTAAAAGCTGCTTTGAGTCAAAGTATTGCTAAAATTTGTTGCAGACTGCGGAGAGTCAATAGAAGTAAAAGAGGTTGGCTCTAATGACACTATGAAACCTGATACAGCCATTAGATACGTGAATCGTTCACAATGAGATCTGAACATCGGGACACTAGTCTCACATAACCTGGTGCTCTGGCCTAATCTAATCAGATCAAGCCACCAAGAGAAACTCCATCCTTTCCATCATTTGGATTGCCACCACTTGAAGCACTTTGTCTTGGTTTAGTGCAGCATACAAGTCCATCATTTAAACAACAGGTATAAGAGCAAAATTATTAATTTTTTCTTTTATACCAAAAATCATTAATATATTAAGTAAAGATCATGTTCGATGAAAATATTCTGTAAATGCCTTACCATAAATATATAAAACTTAATTTTTGATTAGTAATATGCATTGCCAAGAACTTCATTTGGACAAATTTAAAGGTGATTTTCTCAATATTTAGATTTTTTTTTGCACCCTCAGATTCCAGATTTTCAAATAATTATATCGGCCAAATATTGTCTTATCCTAACAAACCATACAGCAATGGAAAGCTTATTTATTCAGCTTTCAGATTACGCACAAATCTCAATTTCGAAAAATTGACACTTAATTGTGGTTAACAACTTAACAGTTGTAAATTTTCAAAGCGTGGCATAGGTGTCCAAATGCTTCTTCAAGGTCAATGTGTGTGTACAAATATGCTGATAAAATATGGTATTTACATGCACAGAAAATAAAAAGTCATTGTGCTGTCCATCTTTAAAAGGTGCTGACGAAAACAGATTAACCTTTCATGCTTTGTGATGCTTGTGTTTTCATTTAAAGGTTATGTTTAATGACGCAATTCCATTTATGGGCATCTTAGACCATTATTAACAAGTGTTAATTGCCTAATACTCAATACTTTTAGCTACAAATGGCTCCAATGCTGATGGGCAACATTTAGGGTCGAGATCTTGTTGAAGACTCTGTCCCGTCTGCATCATAACCATAATAGCAGATGGGATGATTAAAGAGATAATTCCCCCTTAATGAAAATTCTCTCCATTTACTCCCCATTATGTTGTTCCAAATCTGTATGACTTGAATGTCTTGATCTGTAATAAAATAGCATCACAAGACTTGAAATATTGAGCATGAGTGATATGGACAACTAGCTTGAATTTCTCTGGTTGGAAAATATTTTCACTATACACAAAAGATCAAGAGATTCTTCAAAACAACACTTAGAGTTCCATAGAAGAAGAAAACAAATCGGGTTTGGATTCGAACGACATGTGGGTGAGTAAATGATGAATACTTTTCAATATGTGTGTGAACTACTTCTATAAACTTCTCTGCAGTTTATAGAAGGCAACTTGGGTGAATATCTTGAATGCACTTCCACCAGAGGGAGGTGTAGGTTTATTCAGTCTGCCTGTGAGGTGACTGTGGTAAAGATTATTAAAGCAATGAAGTATGTAATCTAGCGACAAATACTTGTGTCATTGCTTATGCCTCATTCAGGTCAGACTGGTTTTAAGTTAATGACGGACTACAGACATTCTTGAAGAGTGTTTGAAACAAACAGAAACTCTTTGCTAACAGAGTGTGAAACTTTCCGTAATCCAAGTCTTGTCCGATTTCCAAAACTCAACTCTTCGGTGGGTTGCACTAACGAAAATTTTATTTGGAAAACCTATATTATTAGACTGATGCTGTGTTCATCTGACTGCAATCTGGTATATTTATTTGGGGGAGTTTACATAAGATGTGTTCATGCATTCAAAAACAGCACAATGGAAAGAAACATTACAAAAATGTGGACTATTTTTAACTCGACACGCCTTCTTAAATGGAAGGCTAATGGTGGGATGCTCAACTAGCATCACCAAATAGAAACAGTATTAGTACAGGAAGCTGCATAGTATTAGCAGGTACAAAACATTAGTAGCCAAAATAGTGCTGGCGCATCTAAGGAACATCCATTAATGGTTTATGGATGAAGTAACCCTGTCCTCCACAAACTAAATTAAATATTAAGATCCATATAAAATAACGGTGTGATGCATCATTTATCATAACATAAGGGCAATTTCTGCTGAGCTCTGTAATTGTTTGGGATGACATTAAGGACTGTTTGATTGAAGGTGCACTAATAGTATGAACCTCTGCCGCAGTCAGCCATGTCTAAGAGGAAACAGGGTCTCTGAAAAACACACACACACACACTCCTACACAAACCCTGTTTGCCTCAAAGGACAAGTCCAGATACTCGACAGCACATGATGCAACATCTAACAACAAGAGGAAAAGAGGGGGAAAAAAAAATTCTGGCTAAGCCACACACTAAACATGAACAGTATTTTCTTACTTTCTAATAGTGAATCCATTATATATCCATTTAGCAATCCAAAACTAAGATATAAAAATGCATACAGCCCACTTCCAAGTCAATATGTCTCAAGTACACTTTAGTAAGTGTATGACCGTTTTGCACATTTTAATCGCCCACCTGCTAAAAATCATATGTTCAATTGCTTAGAAAACTAAAAGGCACACAAAAAGCCTCAACAAAAATGATTTGAAGTGTTGTTGTTATTGTTGTACAAGGTGACCAGTTAGCCTACATGTTAAAATATAATATCTCAGGGTATGTACAAAAACAGTACTAAATAAATAGTATTAATAAAGGAAGTTTAAATAAGTAAATAAATGACAAGGTATTAAGCTGATTAAAGAGAAGTACAGAAATACATGATACTATCTGTTCATAGCATAAATGTTAAGTCAAGACCATGGCTACATATCAATCTGTAATATAATGCTTTAACTATGTTGATAAATGAAAAAGACATAACATTGTATCCTTGGTGGTCCCATCAGTCCATGTAGCTTTTATCCCACCACTTAGTCTATAAATCCTACACTGGCATGCCATTTTTGACCCATGTATGTCCAGCTCTTAATATTTATGACCTGTGTTGCCCTTCCACATCAGCCCTGTTATCAGTCTCTGTCATGTTTAGGCACACAGCCGTTCTGGATTACTGCATGCAAGCAGAAAGCAATGTCCCCGTGAGGACGTCTGCACAGGGGGTTACGTAATGCTCGGTAATCCCCATATACTCCGTACATGTATGTGTGGGCTAGACAAAGAGTGAAAAATTGTGTATTTGACAGAGACAGAGAATGTCAGGGGGTCATGAATCTGCCCATACCAAACTATTTGTCTTGTTCCTACAGTGCAATGCCTTTAAGGCCATTGGCATACTTTTTATATTAAAATACTTTCTCTTATCCCTGTGTAGCATGCAGAGTTACTACTGAGTGCCAAGCCATTTGTAGGTTGAAAACAAGCAATTTCGCCAACAAACAATTCGAACAAACATTGAAAAAATGGCCTAGAAAACCTACACCTAACATTGCATTTTGACATTAAGTTGCTGCTTCAGAAAATTAAAAACAATTAAAAGGAAGGTAAAACATTGAAAATTTGCTGAAAATGGCCTCAAAGAAGCCTATACAAACCTATCTCACCCAGAAGTGAGATATTTTATTATATCTTTTCATGTGACAAAAAAATACTTTGCTACATGTAAAGTGTACTGCATATCAAAATAACTCCACACAGCCATTAATATGTAACCCTCACATTAAAGTGATAAACTAAGTGAAAATGTCCAAATTGCCAAAGTGTGACAATCACCATTATTTTCGGCACTGCCTTAACCCCTTTGGGCATGGAGTTCACCAGAGCTTCACACCTGCTCCACCTCCTTGAGTGACATCACGGAGCTGGTGGATGTTAGAGAGCGCTCTTCCACCTTCCGTTTGAGGATGCCACACAGATGCTCAATAGGGTTGTAGGTCTGGAGACATGCTTAGCCAGTCCATCACCTTTACCCTCAGCTTAACAAGGCAGTGGTCGTCTTGGAGGCATGTTTGGTCGTTATCATGTTGGAATCACCAGTCTCCGTAGGGAGGGGATCATGCTTGCTTCAGACATGGCATGTTTCCCTCGGCATGAACTGTAGTCCTCCACCTGCCGGCAGCACTCGCAGCAGAGACCATGACACTCCACCACCACTTGACTGTAGGTCTGGCAAGACACCACTTGCCTTTGTACTCTTCACCTTTCACCTTGACACCCTGAACCAAAATCTTGGTCATCATCCATGTTTTACGGCCAGTTCCATCTTTACTGCTCAGTCTTCCGCAAAGCATGCTTGCCATCAGATGGACGACAGCCATGCAGACCAATTTGATGCAGTGTGCGGTAGGCCTGTCAAAATGGCTGAAAAACTCAATTTGAATTTTGTACCTAAATATTATCAAAATTTCAGCTTCTGCTTAATCTTCAGCAAACATGTTTTGTGCTTTCCTTGTGCCTTTAGAAGAGGCTTCCTTCTCGCAAGCCATGCAGACCAATTTGAGCATGCACTGTCATGGCTGAAACGAAAACATCTTCAAAGAGAAAATACATAATTTGCAGTTCCTGATGCTGAGTTCTCATTTTCCGCCACACATTTAACCATAACCACATCAGATGCAACTGGTCTAGTATATAACACTTTTAATACAAAGCTGATAAGGCCAATAGAAATTTTCAATGTGCAATAATTTAAAATGGTATGGGGAGAGACCCATCCTGATAATGTTTTTTCTAGACATGTTTTTTCAAAGAATTACAATCTTTGAACATGGCACTTTCTTCAACCTCTAAATATGACGTTCTGTGTACTTCTTTGGTTCCATGGGTCAACTCTTTACACCTGGGGCTAAAATAAGCTTGCAAGACACCTACCTACATCTACGCCACATCAACATCTTTTTTTCAGATCCACAGAGGTCAACTCAAATGTGGACATTTGATCTTTATTTTAAATTCCAATTGTATGAGGAGCATATGGACTGACCCCCACCCCTTCAACCTCTGCGCACAATGCTGGCAGCACTCATATCTATTTCCTTGAACACAACCTCATCACGTGCACTCAACTTCTTTGGTCGACCATGCCTGTTGTTCTGAGTGGAACTTGTCCTTTTAAACCGCTTTATGATCTTGGCCACCATGCTGCAGCTCAGTTACAGGGTGGCATCTTCTATTGGCCTACGCCATCACTTTATGTAGAGCAACAATTCTTTTTTCAGATCCTCAGAGACTTGTTCTTTGCCATGAGGTGCGTCAGAAACAGTATGACCACCAAATTTAACACATTGAGATCTTGTAACGAGCATGAGAGATAACACAAATTTAACACATCTGTCTAATTGGACCTATATTTTTGAAATTTTCACTTAGAGATGTAACTTTGTTTTAAAATCATGCTATAATCAGATGGAAATGTTTGTTACAAATGAGGGACAATTATACAAGCTGTACACTCACTACTTTACATTGTAGCAAAGTGACATTAATGGCTGTGTTGTCATTGTAGCAAAGTGAATTTACAAAAATGTGAGGGATGTTACTCTGGTTGAACTTCTGTGTTTATTTTTGAGTATTAATTTGGAGAACTTCTGAGAATAAAATGTAGCATCACTATTCAACTTGCTCACCAATTATGTGAGGAAGCATTACTATGGATTTTGGTTGCCTATATTTTTAGATTATCAAAACTATAATGATGTTACAAAAGATTAGCTTTTCGATTAACAAAATTAATAGTATTCAGTTTTAAGTATCTCACCTGTTATTATTAAGCAACTGTGTCAGTCCCAAACAGAACTAATAAACGCTTTTTCAATGTATATATTTATTTTTTATATTTCTTTCCTTCTGATTAATAGCAGAGTTATATATATAGTTATTATTAATTGATATTATAACATAAAGAATTCAATATCTAATGAGATTAGTCGACAATAAAAATAATCATTAGCTGCAGGCCTAAAGGGGGGTCCAACCCGGTACTAGCAAGGTGTACCTAATAAAGTGGCCAGTGAGTGAGGGAGTGAGTGTATGTATATATATATGTGTGTGTGTGTGTGTTATTTGTTATAACATTCAATATCTAACGCAGTAATGATGAAGGGTAATAACATAAACAACAGCAAACTGAAAAAGTGTGTCTGTGGCACTTTGCTTAATTTGTTTTTCATTGTTTTTGTTTTTCTCATTCATAAACACACACATTGTGTTGCTGTGGTTTCAGCATGTGTGGTTTGACGCCGACTTGATGCTATCCGAGTATGCATGCATGCATTCTACAATACACTGCGAGTACACAGAGACTGTATATCCTCATCTCCATTATGTCATGATTATTTACATACGCACACGTCATCGCAGACTTGCTCTTGCCAGCATGACCAACTGTTCAGACAGCCAACTGTTGTTCAACTCTTGTAGTATGCATGCAGCAGGGCTCTGTGGGAAGGAAATGTTACGCCAGCGGGACCGACCTGGCATTGTGCCTGTTTCTGTGTTAACCACAACAAGCAACCTCTGATTCTAGGGTTTGATCTTAATCGGATTCTGGGTTTTTTTGGAGATGATTTTCTGCCTTTTATATTTGTCCAAGGGCTATCAATAGATTACAAGAATCAAATCATTTTGTGTATATGATGATTTCAAAATGTATATCTCTGTATAGTTTCTTTCCCAATTCAAAATGGACTTTAAGTTCCTCTTTGGAAAAAAAAGAAAATAATAAATGTGTTTAAGCTAGCCACAGTATACTAGTGGCTGTATGCACTATATTAATGAATGGTATATTTCTCTAAAATGAACACATTAACAGGCAGCTCTAATTTGTTCATTAAAATGTTTATGGGTGAACAACAGAAATACCATATAAATGCTTTCTATATGAAATGCATGTCTAGAGCAGATACCATGCTTATACTTTCCTTTAGGGATTAGAGCAAAATAAATCAACTAAACGCAGTCCACTCTTCCCCTATCGATTAGTCAATCATGCCTCACTTCCCTCATTAGTGCTTCCTTTTACCTCTCAGTCACTCCATTTGCCTTCTCAAGGGTGCGTGTCGCATTTCTTAGATGCATTTTCCAAGCCTTTCTTTCTCATGATTATGTGGTTTGTTTCAGATATGAGCAAGAGAGAATGTTAGAAGTGTACTTTTTGCATTTAGTGCAAGTGTTGTTATTGTTAACTAAAACTATTAAAATAGTTTTTGCTAATTGAAATAAAGCTAAAACAAAATCCAAATATGAGATGAAAATTTAAATGCAAAACCAATTTTATTTCACCTTGGCAGCTAGGTTTAAGTAATTAAAATATGTTTTAGTTGAAGTACTAAACTAAAAATTATAATTAAAATAAATTAAAGATATATTGACCTTTTTTTATCTAATAAAAATGAACTAAAGCCCCAAATTACTAAATCTTAAAAATGAAAACAAAATATAAAATATTATTAAATACTTTAATAGCTGATCAAATAAAACTAAAATGTCCTTGTGGAGCACAAAAAAGATGCTGAATTAGCTGAATGATACAATGATTAGTGACGATTTTCAATGTATGAGGACAAAATGCCACTTATATGTTCTTCCTTTATGTTCCATACAAGGAATAATGTGACATTGAATCGACAGATATAAGATGCAGTAGGTAAAATAATGCTCCTTTTTTATTATTATTTTAGACTAAAAGAAACATACAAATACTACCGCATAGATAGAAAATTTGGCACATTCCACCCTTCCAGCTACTGTAATTTATCGCTTTCTTAATTTGCTCTCTACAGGAAAGTCATATTTGAAAACTTGCTGTTGGTGCAATAACATTTGCCAAAGTCTCTCATTACACCTCTATACACCAGCTTTTCCTCATTATTATTTACTTCAAGGCTCCAAACACAGAAATGTAAAAAAGAGCCTATTGGTTTATGGAAAAGATCCTTAATGCACTCAACATCTCCTCCCTCATTCATTGATCTTGTTGTACAGCATATCTGCCATGTGTTATACGGCCACACCCCCGTAACACACATCTCTATAAATAATACCCCATATCTAAAACCACACCCACCATAATTTACTCCTTTCCATGAAACATAAGCCACTCCCACAAATCTGCTTTCTTAACACTGCCAAATATGAAATCCAGTGACGCCATCAGCACGCATGGCAACCTGACGAACACACATGCAACATTTTCCCTGATTCATCTCCTGTATATGGGCCCAATCCATCCGTTTTATCCATGCTAATGCTGGTAATTAACGACAGGACAAAAGGCCACCACATGTGCCATTTGGAGGTGATACAGTATAATCCTTTGCGCCATAAACACAGCTGGTGATGCGGTTTTATGAGCAAGAGTTTAGTATGCAGTCATGCAGATCTGGTCACATGCACCAGAGTCTAATACCCTAAAAGGTTGCAGTACAGAACAGAGATTGATTTGGACATTTTTTATAAATTTCTGAGACATTGTACATAATATTTCCAGAACATTCTCGTTCACCATTCCTGGCTGGTGGAATGATCTTCCCACCCCTATCCGGAATGCTACATCCCTGACTATTTTCAACCGACAGCTGAAAACTCATCTCTTTCGACACTACTTGACTTCATTCTAAATGTAATTTTTTTAATAATAATAATCTTGTCTTTATTTATTCCTTCCCTTTCTAGCTTGCACTTATTTGAACAATGCCTGAAACTTGGTATTTCGAGCACTTCCTCTGTCTGTTTTCCTCTTTAAGAATAATCACTTTATGTATTCCCCAATTGTAAGTCGCTTTGGATAAAAGCATCTGCAAAATGACTAAATGTAAATATACATTGATAAAAAAAAATAAATTGCATCCACTATAAATCGAAAATTAGTTGAGCATTTGCTGCAACTCCGATCCGTTGCAGAAAGCAACAATGGCATCTTGCACACAGTCTGCACACTGGAGTTGCTCAGAATACTGTAATATTGCAGTACACACCAAAACTCAAGCCCAATTGCTGAAATGCGCAATAAACTAATTTATAGTGTATGATTTACAATAATATATTAAAGTTTGCAATATCATTATCAACAATAATAATAATAATTAGTATAACTAATATTAATATAAATTAAATATTAATAATAATAGATATAATAATAAGTGAATAAAGAAATAAATATATTGTTAAAAATAATAATAAGCTGAAAAGTAACTGAAAATGACTGCAACAAAGAGCAAAAGAAGATAGCATTTATTATTATTATTAATTATTATTAGGGGTGTCCCCGACTAAGGATTATCATAGTCGAATCGGAATTTTCGAATCTTGACAATATTGAGTCGAATGTGGCTCCTCCTACCGAAGCATCGAATCGTCGACTATTCGGGGTCACCCCTGATTATTATTATTATTTTATTGATAGTATTATCGTTAATAAATATAATCTTAATTTTGCTATCTTTTGCTCCGTTGCAGCTGTTTTCAGTTACTTTTCTTTAGCTTATTTTCTGGTATCTGACTGCAGCTCGGGTGAATTTCCGTGCAAGGACGACTTTATCAGCGATGAATACATTGGGTTTTCAATCAGGCCTTTGACAAGCTACTGTACTTTAGCTTATTTTTCTCATTTCATCTATATAATTAGTAATATCAATATTATTATTATATAATTTATTTAAGTTATATCTATTATTATTATTTTCATTATTTTTGGAGGGGGGGGGGGGGGGTTGTTATAACAAGCATCCAGGTAAATTACCAACCTTACTGCACAAAAACTTTCAGCAACAGCTCACTAAGTATGAGCAATCAGCAGGCACAATTAACTAGGAACTTTTGCCAACTTTCATTACAGATAAGTACATTCGTTTTCAGCTTGTATTATCAGGAATATTTCATAGACGGGCGAGCAAATCTCATGGTGCTCTGGTATCTGACTGCAGGTGAAATTCCGTGCAAGGACGACTTCATCAGCGATGAATACATTGGGTTTTCAATCAGGGCAAGCTACTGTACTTTACATTTACATTTATGCATTCAGCAGACGCCTTTATCCAAAGCGACTTACAGTGCATTTAGGCTATACATTTTTTGTCACTATGTGTGTTCCCTGGGAATTGAACCCACAAGCTTTTACGCTGCTAACGCAATGCTCTACCACTGAGTCACAGGAACACAGTGACACTTGACAGTTCATTTGATCGACGTGCACCTGCCAGCAAGACGGGATTAGCATCTTCAAAGGACAGAAAAAAGAAGTTATAAGTGGAGAGCGTGAACAGAAAGAGAAGCGGTTGAAAAGGAAGAAAGAAGTGCTAATAAAGAAGAGCGGATATGTAGGCTTCAGACATTGAATAATTGAGTCCTAATTGTCAGGTTTTTGCTTTGCCGTAGGCGCACATACTCCATGTTGACGAACTCTCAACGTTCCTAGTTACACCAATACTGTTGATTGCAGAAAGCTGCCGGTGGTTAAATTAAGCTAATTAGTGCATTCGTGGCATGTGCAGATTTTTTCCCCATAGCCTGAACACAATACCACAAGGTCCTTCCCTTCCATCACATACGGAGGCTGCAATGATAATTAGAGGTTGTAGAGACATTCTGTAAAGGGGGACAAAGTTAGTGTCTCTGTCTATTCCACAGCAGTGTCTCACCATGCTGCAATGTTTATATAGGCGCAATACCCCGATGCAACATACACTTATTCTTCATTAAGTAAATAAGCTGGAATGCTGCCTATACATTGTTCATTAGCATGAAATATAGCAGGCTGCAGACAGCAATGTGATGTGCGATGGTTAACACCTTTAAAGTAAGTGCTGATTCACAGTTTTGATAAGCAACTGGCTCGTTTATCAAAATAAATTAGCATCCTGGGGAATATTTAATAAAAGATTTAACTAAAGCTTCAGTAAGCTCATTAAAGTCAAAATGACACTATGCCCTGGCGTGCGATCCATTTAAAACAGTCAAGCGCTGTTATTGCTCTAATTCTGAGTCACAGAGCTGCAAGGCCTCCATAATTTGAACATGTCTTTATATGCCTTTAAGGCCCTCAGGAGGTGATATTCCATGCAAGGAATGACTTAATTTGGCCCAGATGAAAGGTTGAATTAACCTTTCATATGTTCTAATCAAAGGTTCACTGTTTGGACAAAGCAATGCAGTTTCTCATTATACGAACGGTGGAATTGGAGCCTCTGGCTGATTTCCATTTCAAAGAGCTAAAACTGTTGCTGCGATTGCAATACTTCACTCCTAGAGAGATGAAACTATAACACAATTCAGGAGCACTATGTATCAGAATTGCTGTGAATTCCCACATTGATGCTGGCTCTGAAAAACAACAATGGCGTGCAGCAAACCTACAGTAGAGTTCATGTCCTCCTGGGAACTTTCGGTTTGGGAAAATGTATATGATGTGTTTATTGAAGTGATTTCGGTCAGAATAAAATGGACTCGCTGGACAATTACACTTTTCTCTCTCCCTTTCATTTCCCGACAAAGACAAAAAGGATTTTATCCCTAATGCAACATAATGAAGAGCAAAAGATGCGCATTAGATCTGCAATCGATGCTTTATCTGTGCATCTATCATCCTCATGCTTCTACAAAAAATGATTGGAAATGTATTTTAGTCAAACATATCCGTTTTCTCATAAATCTGCTGAATAAGTTGCATTTTCTGGCAAGCTTTATTGCCATTTTACAGTAAACGAAATGCATACAAAACTAATTAATAAATTATTTCCGCCAAGTTTCCCACTGATAATTACAAATGTATGGTGCCATTCATGTGCACTTAACTCATTAATACAATCTTTACAGAATGATTCGAACACAGTTCAAATGTGTTTTGAATTAAATTAACAACCGTTTTCAGTTGCTCAATCAAATCAAGTGAAGTAAAGTAGAACAAGTCTAAGGTTAATCACCACAGCTAAGGTTAATGTTAATTCTAATCTAATATTATGGAGAATATCTACAGTTTCTGCACAATGTGACATCCAACATTTCAACTAATAACTTAAATATGTGAAGCTGGTAAACCCCAACAGCGTTATGATATTCGCAGTAACACCAGAAATAGACTGCTTGCATAAAGAACAAATCCACTTAGGAATTATGTCAGTACCATATAATCAGATGTTAATCTGTCTAGAACCAAAAAGATCATTTTGAAAACATTACAGTGCAAATAACACTTTTACTGCAGTACTGCAAAATCTAAAAAGACTTGTCATGTAACTCCTCCAGAATTTATAGACTTCTATTAAGTGCTTTACTGTAAAAGCAATTTTCTCAAAAAATGTATGTGGTAATCAATATATGCAGTCAATGAAGCCTATCTTGCTTTAACCATTAGGGAAAGCTTGAGGGATGAAGTCATAGATGCATTTTAACATCACTTTTGATTAAAGTACCTGCCCACACAACTGATTTACTCGACCAGCTGCAAAAAGAGTACTGCAACTTTGTTCAGATGTGGACTGAGAAAATCCCACTACGACCACAAATAGCCATTGCAATTCCCCAATGACACAAAAATAGACACCCTCACTAGACTACAGGAAAACAAAGGTAGACGAGGTGGAGATGAAGCATGGTGGACAGAGCTCTGCTGTGTTTGTGCCTGTAGCATTATTTCCTGTTATCAGCTGAATCTCAATGTGTATAGGCATTTCACTCACTCCATCCATTATTCACACACTTTAAATTCCATATGAGTCCTGGACATGGAGACACATGCACCGATACACAGCAGCCTACATACTACTGTGCTCAAAAACCACAACAGAGGATACAGTACAGTACTTTTTGTCCCTCGTTTCAAACCTGATTCTCTTTGTGCAGCTGAAAAAATGAGCTAGACAAAAGCAAAACTAAACACCAGCATTATCTCAAAGGCAGATTTGGACACACACAAACCTATTCAAACAGAGTGAGGAGATGAGAACCACTGATCTCAAAAAAAAATATATATATATATGAATATTTATAATGTTTTGTTCACCAACAGTCTTTACAAACATATTACTCCTATGAGCTGACAAACTGAATGAAAAACACAAATTACTCTTTGCAATTGGTTTGAATAAACATAAAAACTTGTTCACTAACTATAATTGTTTGTTTTTTTGAACAAATGACTACTCCAAACTTGTGAATTATTACTTAAATGTGTCTAACAATTCACTCACTGGTTGAAATTATGCAATTCAGTAATAAATGACTTTTATGAGTTATAATGAATTTGTCTGAAATACTTTCGAATTTATCTCATGGCTTACATTTCAGATATTAACAGTGTGAAACAAATAGCACTTATAAGTTAATGAATTGTAAAAAAAAAAAAAAAAAAAAATAGTATATATATATATATATATATTTTTTTTTACCAATTCATTAACTTATAAGTGCTATTTCTTTGTTATATATATATATATATATATACACACATACACAACTCACAAATGAACAAATTATTCTTATGATCTACTGAACTGGCTAAAAAATATGATTCAGTCCCCAAACTCCCAAATAATTATTGAACTTATCAGTTTGAATCAAAATCTAATGAACAAATTAATTGGTCAAAATTACTCACAATCCATCTCAAGTGCATGAGATATTGGCATAAACCTTCCAACTCTCATTAACACATCTTAGTAACATCAAAAAAAGAACTCTTAGGATCTAATGAATTGGTCCAACCTCACAAATAAGTATCAAACTCACACGTTGCTGATGAGAATCAGTTTAACAACATGCTTACTGACCAGAATAGTTTGGTTAAACATACAAATTACACTAATGGGTCAATAAATTGTTCAAGATACTCACAATTCAGTTTCAAACTCATAAGTTATCAGTCTGAATCAATCTCACAACTCTGATTCATGAACAAATGACACTTATGATCAACTGAACTGCTTAGAAATATGAATCCTTTCCGAAACTCACAAATAATTCTTAAACTCATGAGTTTTTGAATCAGTCTAACAACTCTTATGAACTAATGAATTGGTCAAAAATATCCACAAATTTGTCTCACTCTCAATAAAACCCTCATTTACACTCACAGTAAGCACAAAAGACCGTACACACTTGTATGCGTCCTAAAGGCCAGGGCCTCAGATGCCGCTGATGTGCATGCTCACACAAGCTCAGATACTGTTCATTTATTCAACAATCAACCCTCCAGTTAATGTTATCATTCTGTACCCTCTCCTTCTCTCCATGGCAACGACTCTCACATCTACATGCTAATAACATCCTCCTATCTCCATAACAACTCTGACATATTGTGCTTTTCCCTCCTCCTGCTAAGAATACACTCATTCGACCCATCAATAATGCTAAGATATTCGGTGTCCATGGTAACAACATCCTCCTCCCCATTTTCATCATGCCCTCATACACCAGTAAGGTACACAGGCCTGTCCAAAGTAAAGGTGATCCACTTGCTATGATCAATACACACTCCAACAGTGAGTGTTCTTAGAAGTGACGCGCATGCTTTTATGAGATGTGTGTGGAGTGTTTACTACCCACCAACCCTAAGGCAAACGCGGTGCCTATGACATAAAGACACTTTAAGCACAGCACAAGTCAGAGTCAGGGCATATGGTGCAAAATAATCTTATGAATGCTGTTCGGCAATGTACTTGTCCATGCTCTCCATGTTTTATGAAGTAGAAATTACACAGTCAGGTTTAAAGGGATAGTTCAACCTTGAGGTGCCGAATCAGGAGTATTTTTTCTTCTGTGCAGCATAAAAAGAGATGTTTCACTGAATGTTTGCACTGTTCACGCTGGGGCTGTTGAGCTCCAAAAAGGAAATGGAACAATTCTTCAATATATTCATGGGTTTTTTCTATGTTAGTTCACCCAAATGGGAAAATTATGTCATTAACTCACCATCATGTCATTCTAAACCTGTATGACTTTCTTCTGTAGAATACAACACAAAAGGTTTAGAAGAACACTGGTATCCTAACAATACTGAAGCCCTCTGACTTTCATTGTATGGACAAAAAAATAAATCACATTTAGGCAATTACCTTTATTCAGTTTGCAATGTAGAAGTCATACAGCTTTGAATTAACTGAGGATGAGTAAATGAAGACAGAATTTTTCGTAAAATCTTAAAATCTTTAAAATAAAGGGTCTTTATTGGCATCTGGTTCCATGAAAAACCTTTAAAATACATGAAAATTTCCACAGCACAAAATATGTTTTATAGTGGAAAAGTGGTCTTTAGATCCTTAGATGTTCTTCACACTAATAAAAAAAGTTATTTTAAGAACTGTTCATTGAAATGTTCTTTGAGGAACCCCAAAAGGTTCTTCTATGGCATTACCAAACCCCTTTTAGAACCTTTATTTGTAAGAGGGTGCAAAAGGGTCCCACTGATGTTAATGTATTAACCAACATTAAGGGTGATGCATTTGTTAATTATTATTCATTACTTCAAATTGTTACTTAATGTTTAAAAATGTATGCTGGTTCATTCAATGTATGTTCACGGTAGCACCGGTCTATTAAATCATATTAACTTTTGACTTTAATATTATTAGTAAATATTGCAGTTAAGATAAATAAATAGTTTAGAAGTATTTTTCCACTGTTAGTTGTGTGGTAACTAATGTAGTTAACTAATTTCCACAAACGGAACCTTATTGTAACTAGAAGACTAATTTGCCATGGGTGCCCTCAAGATTTTCCTAGTCTTTTATAATGGGGTTTTTCAATTTATGAAAGAAGGTCTGTGGTAAATATGAACTGACTATTGAACTTTTTGCCCTACAATGTAAATTAAACACACATACTGAAAAGAATTTGAGTTGAAAACCTCATTATAAAAACCCACAGGAAAACCTTGGGGAACCCATGGTGAATTAGTCTCCTGGGTTTGGACGTCATGGCTGCAGCACTATATTAGCCCCAGTCCCCATCCACTTTCGTTGTGTGGAATGGAGCAACGTGAACATTCTGCACACACAAAAATAAAACGATAAACAGCCCAAGTAATAAAGTTACGTGTTTCACGGAATGAATAAAAATAATATGACTGTAAATAATGAGGGGTCTAAGCTACATATGGAGACCATATATTTAGGGGTGAACTGTCCCTTTAAATGTAAGCCTCGCCGATGCAGGTGCGCTGTGAGCCATACAGACAACTCTCCTGGCAACGGTACTGTTTGGCAACACTCACTTTTAGCGCCAACAAAAACAAAGTTCTCTCAGTTTACCTGGTTTGACGGTCTTAATTCGAATCGGCTCCCGAAAGTGGCGGATCACCGCGTGTGTGTCTCGGTTCGTCAGCCCACTGACAGGTGTCCCGTTCACTTCCAATAACACATCCCCGTAGTACGGTAGTCTCCCGACGTGACACACCAGCACGTCCAAGTTCATCTGACCGAGGAACGGGAACTCCCCGTGCTCGGCGCCTCCGAGGATCTCCACAACATCACCGAACTCCCCAACGCTTCCCCACGACACGGCGCACTCCTGCACTTTAGTGGACCAGTGTTTCTTCCTCTTCAGCGTTTTAGACATCGTTTAGCCTTTAAGTTTCAGTGCAGTTTGACGTGAGCAGGTTTTGAAGCCTTTCTTCCCGGTGTGCCGTTCACTTTACCCGGTTTGGGGACGACAGCGCGCGGATGTGAAACGCCATCCAGCCCGTGATGGTATCTCCATAAGCCTCATCTACCATTATTAGTTCAAGACAACATTACCTTAGTTTTCGCTCGTAAAAACGCCTGTTCCAAATGCGCCATGAGCTACATAATGCAAAAGTAAACAACATTCGATACAAGAATGAGGTAAACTGTGTTTACCTGGTAAGTTCACTCAGGGTTTGCATGCGAAGCATCACGCGCACTAGACTGACACACTGAGAAACGCGTCTGTCAGTATAGCGTAATTAAAATGTGTCTATAAACGGAATTAGCAGCAAAACAGTGTCCCACAGGTATAAAAAGCAACGGCAGCGGCTGTCTCGTATATTTTCGGTTGTTGTCCAAACGACCGAAGCTCAGGTTCGTCTTCGAAACGCGATGCCAGGTCAGTGAGTAGATGCGTCTGACGCGTCTTCATTCCTGGCTTGTGGCTGAACCGACAGCTTTACACCCATTATAAGCCGTTGACAGATAGCCTACAAGAGAAATAAACCGGTCGAACATGTGTGTATCGCCTCAGATGCGGTGCTGTCATACGCGGCGGCTGCTCTCTCAGATCTCCAGTCACGGAGGGAGGCTACTGTTGCGCTCAGCTTGTATGTGTCAAATGAAGCGAGCGAGCGAGAGAGTGTGTGTGTGTGTGTGTGTGTGTGTGTGTGTGTGCGTGTGTGCGTGCGTGCGTGTGTGTGTGTGTGTGTAACGCGCGCGCTCACAGCGGCCTGTGACTGGATGGCTCTCAGGTGGAGGTTTATATAAACTGAGCTTAACTGATTTAGTAAAAGAAGATACAAAGGAACCAATTATAAAACGACAGTTTTGACTCTAAATTCTGATTGGATAAGTGGCGTTCTAATTCGCTGTAAAATAAGCCAATAAACGCACACCTGTAACCGTTTAATTGTATATTAATATGCCGAGTTTGCTTGGCAACCCTGAGCAACAGTTAGGCAAATGGACTATGTAACTTGTAATTATTATTACTAATAATAAATGCAACTATATATTCAATAATATTGGCTTTTGTCATATTACCATTGCATCAGTTTTATAAAAACAATAAGCCTGGAGAGGCTGTGTGTTATACAGTGATTTGACCCAAATGATGGGGTGGTTTTCTGCTTTATGTTATGGCTTACCTGTAGAAAAATCACTGTAATTCAATACTAAACCTCAGCTTTAAATGTTCCAAAATGTAAAATGCAATTAATAACTTAAATACATAATTCTTAAGTAATGTGCTTTATGTAATATTTAAACAAGTAATCAAGTAACTTGCATTTCAGAGAAAAATGAGCTAGTATTTCCTTTTCACCAGTGCAAATAATTCAAAGCCAAAGCATTAATCTTTGCATGTCACCAAGCAACACAATCTTGTATGCCTTTGTATTTCCTGCTCACAAGTGAAGGATAAAACCCATGCTTTGACTTTCAAAAACATGCTGTAAACAAGCCTGTACAAGTCTGATTCCATTCATGAAAGAAAACACTTAAAATAAATAAATGCATACATATTCAAACTAACTCTGTTCCCTGGATAATAAAGCATAGTGCTTGCCACACCAAGGCCATGGGTTCGATTCCCAGGGAAATTTAAAACATGTATACCTTATGCGACAAATGCCATTTAAAAAATCGTCTGCCAAATGTAAAATGCTGAGCATTAAAAACATTTCAGAATAAGCTCCCATTACCAAATATGATAAAATAATACATGTACCGTCAGTGCTTGCCCTGTTATTCTTTCTGTCTTATTAATCTGATAATGTAATTTAATCAGTAGCTTAAGCCTAGGTGAGGATATCACAAGTAATCAGTGAATGTTTCATCTTGTAATCAAATTATAGGGCCAATTATCTTAATAGCACAGTCCTGTAGACTCAAAGCTGCTGCCTTATGGAGAATAGTTGTAACTGCAGCATAACTTGAGTCTCATCATTCAATCTGCCATTGCTTAAGACAAACATGACACACTATGCATGCGCTCAGCTCCCTTATTAATTACAGACAAGTCAAGACCAATCAAAACAGTGCCTTCTTCAGTTTGTTAAGGATTCGATTTAATTCCCAATCACTGCTGTGCACTTCAAAATGCAGAACACTTGTATTTCCCCAGAGTACAGGATTAGACACAGGAAATGCAGCAGGAAGTGTGTAGACATGGTTAATTATACTAAACAGCAAGACCAGACATGAAACTCATTTCAGTGTGTTAGTTACATTCAACCTCAAAGTTATTTACAGACCTGCCCACATATATCTAGCTATGCTTAAATAACATATTCCTCTTGCAGAACCTTCAAGATGTTTCGCTTTTTTCTATATGGTGGAAAAATACTGTGTATTCCACAAGACAAAATAATACCTGCTGTAAAGTTTACACATGTTTGGGTCTTAAAAGGACAGAATGTAAATTCTGTCAGTTACTCATCCTCATGTTGTTCTAAACCCATGTGACTTTCTTCTGTGAAATACAAAAGGAGAAATTATCATCACTGAACCAGTTGCACTTCTCCATGTGATTGTGATAAATGGAGACTGGAGCTTTCAAGCTTAAAAAAAGGTTGAAAACTAAATAAAAGCATATCTTCAAAGCATAAAAATATCTTGTTCAAAACTCATACAGGGTTTGAAGTTGAACAACTTGATGGTGAGATGTGATTTTTATTTGTGGGATGGACTATCCATTTTAAATATATATGCAGTTTATTCTGGGCAGTATCATAGAACAAAACTCATAGAATCCCTATAAAAATGCTAAACATATGTAGTTATGTTTCTGTAAGTGACATGAAAACAACTTGATAGCTAACCCCATCTGTACTCAGAAAAGACCTGCTGATACTTGATATAACAATGCAATGACTGAGCAGTAAGATGTTTCGTGTGAATCATCAGGAATGTTTGTTTCATAACATCAGACACCTGGGGCATTCAAAATATCAAAACTTGTTCTCCATTTTCAGTCTTTTTATCTTAAAATCTACCTTCTTTTTGTAGATCATTTTGTGCATTTTTAACACAGATGATAAAATAAATAATAAAATGATGAAATTTTCATTTGAAGGACAGAATGCTCAAATATTAGGCTATTTTAAGGAATTTTTAAACAAGGTGTTTGCAACCAAATGCAAAACCACTGAAACAACAGCAAGGCCTGTTTCCTCCTATATTAAATCTGGAAAGTATATGGCTCTGAACACAAATAAACGATCTTATTAGATATCTACTGGTTGTTCCAAACTTATTCTAGTCTCAGTTATGGTCAAAACGAAAGCAATAGCCAGAGATTTTTCTTTAGCGGTGCGTGCAGAGGGCGCAGCACGTCCCCGTTCCACTAGTGTAATAATCCAAAGCGAGTCTAGTGTTTGAATGAATTATTGATAAAGCTGAGTAAAGAGGGTTAGCAGCAGGCGGAGTATGTACTTTGATCTCACAACTTTAATTTCTCTCAGAATATCTCTTGGAGGACGGCAATGAAAATTGTCAGTTCAGGTATTTAGAGGGATTCAAATGGGTCTGTGTCCTTTTAAACTCAGCAACAACTTTCAGAAAAGTTCTGCAGTTTACTATATTAGCATAATTCAATCACACTGAGACCAACACTGTAAGTGAGCTGTGGCATAACGCTAACACAGTACACTTACAATAACAGCACTTTCCCCACAAAGCACTAACACTGAAGAATAGCTCGCTCAACATGAAAAACGTATGAATTTATACTCACCTTCATATCAGACTTTTGTTCTTTCATGAAACAATAAACAATAGATCAACCAGCAGAATCAACCTCTTCATGTTTGATATCAACCCTGTATATAAAATAATACTCCAGAAAAATCCAATTTATTAAATGGAACAGTTTATTGAACCTTTAGAAATCTATTGAAAAAAAAATCTACGAAAAAGTCTGCGTGTGTTTTGTTCAGTATCATATTTGATACATCAGTCTTTTATGGCTGATATACTGTAGTGTGATATAGAATATCAAATATAGAATATGAATGTCACTCTCAAGAACGGAGCAGAAATACATCACTTGGTGCAAACTTATATAGCCAAAAAGTAAGATGAAATTCTAATAGCTTGTAATGTAAATCAATGATATCTTTATAATTGCAAATAAATATAAACTTGATCACTTCATAACTCTCAATTATATTAAGATGACCTTTAAATGCTTAGTTTAATTATCAAAGCTTTTATTGTGGAGGCAAAACATAATGCAATATAATTATGATTGAGAGATGAACAAATGTTCCTTAAATCCTGCTGCATCACATTTGATAATAAACAATTATGGATATTTCAGTAAACCTAAGTTACTTCAGTCCAGTAAGTGCTCATCTTGAAATATTTCTACCAAAATAAAAATGGCTTTTTATGTTTACTATACAAAAATCATTAGATTCCACAGCAGACACATATACAATGACCTGAAGGTGGACGATTTTACAATTATACTAAAAGATCACTTACTAAAAATGATAAACTATCAATCAGAAGGTAAAAGCCATGTAGTAAAGATTTGATCAGGTTGATAATTTGGAGACTTTTGAAATTTGCATATCAAATATGATACAGTAGGTTTTATAGGGTTAAAACAAGACCCTAAATATGAGCGATTGCAATAGCGCTCCTTCGCTTAGCTTGATCCACTTTGAATAACATGGGTACATCTTCACACGTGATGCATCTGAATTCATTTTATTGTTTAAATGTCAGAATTTTCTGAAACAATGTTCTCTTTACATGCTTTACAGAATGTACAGGTGCAGCATACAAAAAAATACACAAACAGTGAACGAAACGTTAAAAAAGCAGCATTTAAATAGTCAAAGCATTTAAGCTAAACTTTGGTTTGCAGAAGGCAGGAATGTTTGATCCGTGGGGATTTTTCTTTGGTGTAAAAGTGAAATCACACTTGTTCATTTCTAAAGATCCCAACAAAGTCCTGTATAATTCAGGGTAAAATAAAACCGCTATTCACTTACATTACTTTTAAACTGCTTTGCACTAATCTCCCGCAAGCTCAACCGTGAGAGACCAAGCAAGCATTAACAGTAATTCGAAAAACCGAGATGTTTTAAACGTAGCTGGAAGCCGCTGATGACACACTCCTTTCCTTTCAAACAAGGGAAACTGACACAGCGAGGAGTCAGACAAATCATTTGCCATCAAGGTCTCTGATTAGTGTAATTGTATAGCTAACTGCAAGGCAAGAGATTGTGCAAATCAATATGCAAATCAAGGGGTAGTTATCACAGTTGGAAATTGGTTGGAAATAAAGTATTTCCATTAAAAAACAGGGGAAGACAGTGACCATAGGTATCTGCTGCAATGCAAGATCCAGCTTTTATATACTTAAAAAGTGCAAAATGTCAGTGTACTGCGATGTTGTGGAGCTTTCTGAACTAAATTAATAGTCCAGATTTAATCCGGGATCCACACACATGGTTTGGATCAACAAGCATTGAAGGGAGTCTGAATCTTAAGGCCAAGTTTTATGGGCAAAGAAGGTCCATTACACGGAGGTCACTTCTAAACTAAACTGAATTAAGATGCAGTCATACAAAAGGGTTCGATAGTGTAGTGATGTATAATGCACGGCTCACACAGAAGTCACTTTAAAGCGTCATTCTGTTGGTCAATGGGGCAAATTCATGCAACCAATTTGAAAATGAGCGAAATCTGCTTGGGGAACTTATTCACCCTCACGTGAAACACTGAATTTCACCTGCAAAGTTTAGCAGAGAAGTGGTTAATGTGACCACACCTTTGTATTGGTAAACACTGCAAATTTGTGTTTAAAGTTCAGCAAACTTAAATCCCGTGCATAATCTGCACAGGCGATATGTTTTGCCTCACAAATTCTAGATTGTGCAAATTCCTATTGACATGACTGCATTTTGCCCATTGAATTTCACCACATAAATACAAATGTGACAGCACCGGTAAAACGAAGTAGTGGCTGTGACCAAAACCTGAAAAATGCTGATCTGGAGGTAGGAAGGCATTAAGCATGTTCGAATCAAATGGTTGTATAACATTGTGTCCACCAAGATGCTTCATATGGTTACTTTTCCTAATGTTTGCTGCCTGTGTTAACCAGCAATCCTGTGCATGTGGTTCGGCATAAGTTTAATAAATGTATTTGGACTGACTGAGCTGTTAAAAGCAGTAAATTTATTTATTAATGTATTTTTGCCTAATTTCTACTGAGGAATGAGAACTGTGGTCATTAAATATGACCTTGCTTATCTCTTAAATAAAGGCCAAAATGATCAGGCATGACTATGCCTAACTGTCAAAATGGTTCTTACAACTCAAATTAAAATGATGATTGGAGGATTACAACAAAAACAGGTGTTCCTGTGGCTCAGTGGTAGAGCATTGCGTTAGCAGCGCAAAGGTTGTGGGTTCAATTCCCAGGGAACACACATACTGACAAAAAATGTATAACCAGAATGCACTGTAAGTCGCTTTGGATAAAAGCGTCTGCTAAATGCATAAATAAATGTAAAAAGGCAAATAACTCGACGAGACCAGTTTGATCCAGGAGTAACAACAGATTTCAAATGCAGCATATACACATTTTTAGAGATGAATTGTGTGATTTCTACACTAGTAGGGCACCAAACGGAATTGCAAGAAATTCTCTCAAATGCTCCCTCAGGCTCGTATTGGTCAGTCGGATTGTAGCCCCGCCCAAAATGCACACCAATGGTGCTCAGTCATGCTGATCAATCACAGACTGCAAATCAACTAGATGCACTTGCAAGAATGCAAATGAGGGAAACCAATTAAAATGGCAATTGTCATAAAATACACAAAATAAAAATACGAAAGCTTAATATGGAAAATAAGTGTAAAAGAAAAGTTAGCATATTATGATTCCTATAAGGCTGTCCAAAGATTGTCAAAGGTGCAACATATACGGTCTTTCTTACTGTCTGTTATAGTGCCTTAAAAAACGGAGAGAAACTGAGAAACATGTTTAGGTTTGTGAGAAGCACTACACAAAAAATATTATTAATGACATAACAGGAACTCCGGCGTACAATAACAGTGGAAACAACAGAGCCGCCAACTCCGTTAACACAATATTGGTCACAAGTCTGTACCGTTCGCCAATGAGAAATGCAATACAGGTAAATTGGTCCTCTGACATCACGACACTGCCCTCTTTTGGCAGTCCGATCTTCACAGTCAAAATTCATACAGGTCCTGTTCAAGGGAAAAAGCAAGTTATACAGGAGTCTGGGTCAAGCTTTGGCATATGCAAAAAGACTCAACGCTCTTAAGTAGGCGGGAAAACCAAACATGGCATAATGTGTACGTCACAGGCTGCGGTAGGACTAGTGGGGCTCTTGGAAATGGTACATTCAGTGCTCAAACCAGACCGGTTAGCTGAGGAATGGTGAAAGCAGGGATTCTGTCTCCTGTCTGAAAGAGTTTTCCGCAAAACACACATCCCAGTGGGTTACAAAGGAACATGGTGGGGAAAGACAGGAGATGTAGTGTAAACATTGAAGAGAGAGGCATTTCATTTGGCAGATGAAGCTTCTCAAAGGAGGTAGTGGGCTGAGGGCACTGGGAGGCGACTGAAGGACAAGGCAGGTGTTGTTTGGGGTCAAAAGGACTGGGGAAGAGGGGGCTGGCTGAGTTTATGTGGGCGCAGAGGCGCTTTCCTGTGGGTTAGTCCTGTATGAGTCTTCCTCCAGTGCCACCCTCCTCTCCTGTCGGCCGTCCCCAGGAGGACAGACCCATCGGGGGATTGTGTACATTCACTGAGCCCTGGGCGAGGATGGATGAGTGGGTTTCTTCACCATCCCAAAATGACCTGCCTGGGACATCTGAGACAAGAAAAATAGAGATTGTGAAAATAAGTATATGTATTAGATCAGTTCCAAACACTACTGAGCAGACTCTCTGTTTACAGTCTACATGTGCAGCAAAAATCTTACTGCTCTACATGGACAGCAAACATGCACTCATGCATGCCACACAACTAGTGTTCATAATGTGAAGACAAAATAATGTTTAAATACACTTATAATTCTAATGGTTTCCCATATTTTCCAGCCAATTAATTGATCATTTACCTGTAACTTTTCTAATCATTTGTGAAGAATGGATTTTAGTGTTTTCATAAATAACTATAGAGAACTGATCATAACTAGAAACGTGTACAATACCATTCAAATTGTTAGGGTCAGTACAATTAAAAAAATAAAATAAATTAGTATTTAACTACTAAATTGACTTTTATATAGGTTGCATTACAACTTTTTACATGGCTATAAAAAAATATCCTATTTCAAAAACTGAGGTCCTTTTGAAATTTCTGTACAAAGAATCCTAAAAAAAGAATCATAAGAATCATGTGACACTGAAGACTGGAGTAATAACTGCTGAAAATTCAGTTTTGCCATCACAGTAGTAAATCCTATTTTTAAATATATTGACACCGAAAACAGCTGTTTCAAATTGTAATGATATTTCACAATATTACTGTTTTTACTGTAATTTTGATCAAATAAATGCAGACTTGGCGAGCATAAAGGACTTGAAAAAAAAATCTTACTGACCCCAAACTTGTCAATTTAAAAGTTAAATATATTAGATATAAAATATTGTGCAAATATACACATTTAAATATTAATTTGATCTTTTTTTAAATGAACATAAAAAATTTAAATAAAACTTTCTGCCATTTTTTTATTTATCTTGTCACACTGCATTCTGGAATTGCCTCATGTACAAATGACACTAGATTTGCACTCAAAGAAAAAGCATATAACTCCTAAACATGTTTCCTAAGTGGGCAGATCACTCAGTTTAGTAGCAAAGCAATGGTAAAAAGGATAATAACAGGAAATCAGACTGAAATGAGGTGCATTAGAATATGTTGTTGTTGATGAATGTATGTATGGTGTTCATCTCACCAGTGCTAAAGTGTTGTGATGCTGGTAATCGTGGTTCATGGTTTGTGAGGAACACAGAGATGTTCTGCTGACTTATAAAACTCTCCAGTGCTGCGTCTGCGTGCTCGGTGTGCTGATCCCGCTCTTGATGGCCGCTCTGGCGTCCATCCCGAGAGATCTGAGACACAAGTGGGTCGTCCTCTGTCAGGTAGGCGTATGGACAGTACTCACGCGTGCGCGAGTAGATGTTGGCGTTGTCGTAGCAGTCTGAGCAGATGACCAGAGGGCCTGGTCCACCTAAAAACACAAACAAAAAACAACCCATTAGATGATTAATGAGGTCAACTGGTGAGAAAAACAGTCCACTTCGCAATAACATGTGGGTGATTAAATGACAGAATGTTATTTTTTTTAAATACATTTTAAAATATGGAAATCAAATTCTATGATTTTTATAATTAAAAAAATTAACGTTACCATTAGGGATATTTGCCTGTCCCTCTCTGGGTTCACTCCGGTGGAAGCTGCTACGTCCAGCAAAGAAAGAGCCCACATGACTACCCAGCATTCCATTAGCATCTGGATCAACATCACTGCTCACTTCACCGTAACATACTCCTGTTGAAACATCACAACACGATAGTATTATACAACCATCATTATGATGTTGTCACATTTACAGCCTCTCTCACAAGAGGAACACAGGGTGACATTACCATCAGTGCCTTTGTGAACGTAACCGTTAGCATGAGACGGCATAAGCTGCTGGTGGCTTCCATTCTCTGAGTTACTGTAGCCCTCCTGAGGCTCGGACAGCGTACCCTGAGACGAGAGGTAACTGGGAATGTCTGCTGGAAGGTTCATCTCATCTGGAATACAGCAACAGAGAGAATACATTAAAATTAATGTCATTTGTCTGCATAAATGTGTATGATTTCAAATTATTACATTTTTGGTCCATGCTCAAACTGTTATAATGGCTATTTTAAATAGTAGGGCTGTTGCATTTATTACATAATATCCTAACTGTGATTATTTGAAATAACTGCAATCACTGTGTAGATTAAAATATATTACTGGCATTCAAAAAAATGACATTTTGTTGGAAACATATTATGGATAATCCTCTTTTTTTACTATAATATTGAAGCAGTCCGGGATGAAATACCACTTAAAATGTGTTATAATTAAAGTGGAGCAAAAAAGGGGAATATTTTAAATATTAAAATATCTACTATTTTCTACCTAGTAAACCGTATTTAAATTACATCAAATTTAATAAGAAAAATATAGGCCTAATACATTTAACAAAATTATATTTTATAAAGAAAGTATTTTTGTTATTACTCTGCAATTTTTTCAACAAAATTATAAAAAGTAGTAAAAATAAACTATTACTAATTGCACTAAATTGTTACTGTTTATGAAAAGTAATGTTTAATACAGTTGCATTACTTTTGCTTTAACAGCATAATATCCCAATTGTGATTAATAATCCAATCACATAATGCCACTCAAAAAGGGAATTTTGAGAGAATAAAAAATATATATTATTATAAGTTTCATAAATCACATCAGCTCTACTACTAAGCATTATTCTCTATTAATTTTGTATATTAACTAGACATTATATATAATAATTGTACATAGTATATACTATTTTTCATTTTAATTATTGAACTGAAACATGCTACTTGTGCACTGACCTGTATTTGTTATGCTGTAGTCTTCACTCTTTCTCCTCATGTGATAAATGACGATGACCCACACAAGTGAGGTGCCGACAACGCAGCAGACGACCACCATCACAACAATGCCAACTGTTGTCCATCCGTCCTGACTGTATATGCTGGTCACCGGGTCACAGTTGGCCGAGGGTGAGACGCTGAGGTAGATATGACCGCGCTCTGTGCCGAGCATGTTGGACATGATGCATGTGTATTTCCCTGCATCAGCAGGGCTGGCATCTACGATAATGAGAAGCTGATTGGTTGCGGCGAAGAAGTGACGTTCTGTCAACACCAATGGGGCGTCGTCTTTGGTCCAGTTGAGGCGGGGGGCGGGGCTACCACGAGCTATGCACTGGAGGACAGCAGTCTCACCTCGGGCAATGTTACGGTCCTCTAGAGGGCGCTGGAAGGATGGAGTTTCTGTCAAGAAGACAAGAGATGATTAATTATTAAATCTAAATAATTCAAAATAAATGTTTGGACTCTTAATAAAAAGCTATACCTAGCACCATAAGAGTGGCATTGGCTGACAGGCTGCCCGCCTCATTTTTGGCAGTACAGCTATAGACGCCCATATCCTCCGTCTTCACATTAGCAATGAAAAAAGTGTCATCATCTGGCATGACATGCATCCTTCTTTCACGGGCCGCAGGGAAATTGATACCGCCGTCTTTCTGCCAGGCGATCTGCGGTGTCGGGTGTCCCTCCGCAGCGCACTCCAATCTAGCGACCGTACCGGTGCGGATGGTCAGGTCCATGGGCGTCTTCAGGAAGGTGGGGAGCTCTGGGAAAAGCCATTACAGAGATATTTTCACTGGTTTACTCAATCCAGAAAGTCCTGAAATTTCGAGACTACACTTGTAAAACATCAACTAAAAACAAAAAGTTATTACAATGATTTCTTTCATATACAATAATAATTCCTCAACTGGGAATTATATACCACTACTACATTATGTACAGAAACTGCCTAAATAAATATAAATACACATAATATTTATTACTTATAATTTTCTACTTCTAGAAAATTGCTACAAAAGAATTCATCCAATCAAATATGAAAATAAATTAGTTACTGAGGACAACGATCATATTTTTAATACATTGCTTCTATTAATATTATCCATTTGTGAAGGGGTCAGGACTTTAAAAACAAATGGAAATTCAGAATTAATTTTCTGTTTAAATAGCTATAACAAAAACAAGCAGCCCAATAGCCTAAACAGCACCATTTGCATTTACAGTGTTTGCTTTGTGAATCATGTTTCTGTTATTGTCATATTCTATTATTAGGTTACAAATCCGCTCTTCCATCAGTATCATGTACGATATAAACAGAATAATTACATTGCCAAGGTCGGCATCCCAGAGGGCTGCTATGTTTGTTCAACAGATATGGAAAATTAAACTGACAGAGCTCTGAAAACTACCACGGAGAAATGAGGAGGGGGAAAAAACAAATGCCAGACTGCTGATCACAGCAGTTTAGCAATACGCCAATACAAGAGTCCTGCAGACGATCACATAATCGACACTTTAAATTAACAATCTGACACTATGACTATTAATAATATGCTTCCATAGAGATTAATGTGTGCTTATTATTTTGGATTTCCAATTCAGACACAAAAAAGGATGAATAAATTATAACCACAATGGTTTCAGGAGATAATCCATCTAAATTCAAATCCCCAAAAATACGTTTTTTATTTGAAAGCTGATTATGGAATAATATGTAACAATTTTGATGAGGCACTAACCATTAACAGTGAGCTTGGCCAGAATGGAGTAGTTGGATGCAAAATGGTTGGAGACCACACACTGGTACTGGCCCTCATCTGTGAAATTAACATTGAGCAGGTGGAGTACGGTGGTGTAGAGGAGGCGGTGATCCTGGTACCGAGCGTAGTTCTGCACCTGGGCTTCAAACAGCACTTCTCCATCTTTGCGCCAGGCGGTGCTCATGGGAGAGTCGCTGCTGCTGAACGCAGAGCAGTTCAGAGTGATGTTGGTCCCACGTAAGGCCACAGCGGTCTTGGGATGAGCGCTGATCTGGGGTTTAGGGAAGTCATCTGCGAGTGAGAGACAATAAAGAGAGCTTAATGCAAGCAAGAGCTAATATTTTTTGGATTGGAAGTTTCATAAAATAGCTTTTTCTAATTGCAAAAAGCACAAAACATTACAGGTTGCCATGGACATTTTGTTACAGCGCGAGGTAGCTGTCAGGTCACTCACTGCAGACAAACTCCTCTGGTTTAATAACGAGCACACTAGATCCAGCCAGGAAGGCGGGATGAGCACAGACGGCGGTGCAGGATTGCTGGAGCTGACTGTCAATCAACCACTGGCCCAACCACTGCAGCTGACAGTCACACAGAAGACTGCTGGTGTTCAGATCCCTGAGGAAGACCACAACACACGCATTATTGAGAATACACCTGAATTACATGCAAACACTGTCAATACGGACAAAAATGAAACCAAAATATATTATGTCAAATGCACAGACACAGAAAAACATGAAATACATCCAGTCTGTAGAAAGTAAACGATTACTTACAGTGTTTTAAGTTTTAAATGAGTGAAAGCATCAGGATGAATAGACATGATGCCATTCTTACTCAGGTCCCTGCAGAACAAATTCAGAAAGATTATTAACAATAGAACAATACTAAACAGGAGCTCTTTGTGTTGTGCTGAATAATTAAATCAATTGGAATACATTTGAATTTTACTGTTTTTATATTGTCTTTACATTATATTTACACTTATATGTACAAATATTGACAAAATAACAGCATAACCTTACAAATCTATGATCTATAATCCATATAATATTTCATAGGGACAAAGTTAAAAGGGGTTAAAAATATGGCTTATATGTGGTCTTTTCTTTTGTATTTTACAAAGTTTTGATGCTCAATTTCACCAAGTAAGAGTTTAGCTTTTATATGGAAATATGGAAGCCCGAAAAAAAGGTGTTTTTATCTTGCAACTGCAAAAAAAAAATTAAAAATGACTTAAAAAAAAAAAAAACCGGTACATTTTATTTAAATTCACCTGTTTTCTAAATGAACATTATAGATAATATTGTAAAGAATTCATCCAGAACAATATGGAAAAGAGATCTGTTGCTGCTTCCGTTTCATCACAACTTCAAATTTTGCGATGTGACTTTATTATCCCATAAATGTGATTTTATAATTCAGAAAGTGGTTTCATTCCGTATTATAAACTCTCGCAACCAGTTTGTTTTCTACACGAGGGCAGAAATAATATCTGAAGGGATTTCTATAATGCTACATCAGTAACCAAGGAATGATGTTCTCAAAATACCAAGGACTTATAAAAGAGACTCACAAATGCTCCAGCTCCATCATACCCTCAAACGCTCTCTTAGTGATGGTCCTGATTTTATTATTCTGTAAAACTCTGGAAAACACACACATACGCTTATGTCAAGCCACACTTCACATCTCGGAGTCAGATCAAACAGCTCGTATCCACCGATAAACTTACAGCGAGTTCAGCCTCTTCAAACCCACAAACATGCCAACCAAGTCCTCGATGGCGAGGGAGATCTCATTATTACGGATGTCCCTGGAACGAACAAACATCAAAAGAGACCCATCAGAATATGTTCAAACCGCTGAGGGGTAGAACATGCTTTCTGTTATTAATCTAAAATGTCAGAGCCGTTTTATTTAGGTGACTGAACTTCTATGGCTCTAGGCAGCTCAGCACCATTGTATGTTTTTCATGTATAATAGAAGGTTTTGTATGGACAGGCTGGTATGTGGGAGTATTGAGAGACCGTTTTCACGCACTGCTGACTGTAAAAGGTTGACATCCCGTTTACAACTGTGCCAAAGGGACGTGGCGGAGGTTACGAGAGGTGGGCATGTTTGAATGTGCTCTTTTTCTGTGGGGCAAGCTGAAAGGCCGAAACTAAACTAGAAGTAATATCATATAGAATATGAATCCTTCTAGTTTAGTTAAAGGGCTTAAACTACAGTGATAGACTGTATCTGTTTGTAATTATGAGCTCATTTTATTTTATAGAGATAGAGCACAATGCTACTTCAACTTTCATCAAGATCATTTATAAACAAACACACCTGTTCTTTATCTGAGGGCAAATACAGGCATGTTTGATTATGATAAGAAAATAAATTCCAGAAAAATCAGTAATGTATTTCATAATTCACCAACAAAACCGTTATAACTATTATTTAGATTGCACTTGTAATACTTCCAGCTATTACTGCAACTTAAAAACACGTGATATCTATCATTTTATTGTGAAATAAAAATATATATTATATAAATATAAGTAAAATATTTTTGTATTTTTTTACTTATATGTTACTAAAAATAACATTTGGAATATTTTTTGTGGTGAGATGGGTGAAAATATTGGGAGGGCAAGTTAAAATCTGAATTACTGTCCTGAATTTTTTTTTGAAAAATAAATCTTTAATGCATTTTATACTGTATATAAATCTAAGGCTTTCTATATAGTGCTACCAAAAACGATCTGTATAAAATGAGAGACTGAAGAGGATTGGGAGTTATCTTACAATGCACGGACGTTAGCCAGGCTGCTGAACACTCCTTCTCCCAGGTGTGTGATTTGATTGTCACCCAAGTTGAGATTCTGCATGAGACTGAGTCCAGAAAACACCCAATCCTCCAGACGACTCAAGTGATTGAAAGACAAATCCCTGGAGACAAAACACACACATTACCTGAGAGCCAGCCAACAATCAAATACAACACCTCATGGAACAAAAGACAGACTATGCATTTCTAGAAAAAATGTGCACGCTAATTTGACCGTATTGTATATAGCAGGGCTTCTCAAAGTCTACATTCAAAGGACCAAATCTGAATTTTCATCAGTGTCAAAGGTCCGGACCGGAACAATTGGTTATTAAAAAACTTGTTTTTAATAAACATACATAACATGCACAACGAATCAACACTATTTTTTTTTATATAAAGTGCCCTTTGCATTCAAAATACATTAATAACAAGTGCAAAAGTGGCAAAACAATTCATTTAAGTGTCAAATGTCAGCATTAGAGGTCGACCGATATGGGTTTTTCTAGGGATCAATTGAGATTGATCATCGATGCCGATTTTTTGGGCCGATATATTTGGCATATTTTCTTTTTTTCCCCATTCATCTCATAAAAGAGAGTAGAGTAATTGTTTATTGCAGGGCACAAGATGGTAGTAGTAGTAGCTAATTCAAAGTAATAATACAGCTCAAAACTTAAGCACCTTCTCAAAACAGTTCTGACGCTTTTGGTTTATGTTTGCTGACAGACACCAATGTTTCCCACAGACTTGCAAATGCAAATTCATTCTCTGCCAGCAGAAGGCGCTGTTGGAGCCCAGATATAATGGTTTCCACGGTAACGCTGCATTCACAAACGCTACATTACAGGAAAGACCAGATGAAAACGACATCGAGCTTCTCTGAAAACAGTCGGTTCTTTTCAAAGATACATTCATATAAAAACCCCTGCGGCGCATTTTTATTTTGAAACGTGCAATGCTCATGTTTCAACTACGTATAAGCCTTTTGGAAAATCTAGTAATTTGTGCCGGTCAGTTTTGATATAGTGACGGGCTGCCATAAATAACTAAATTTATGGGAAACACTTGCTAAGTCAAACAGCTATTTAAGTGATCACAAAAAAAATTATATTAGCGGTGAAATGTCACTCGATTACGTCAAACATCATACGCTCACGGTCTGTCATGACAACAAATATCACTAAGAAAAAGTTTGAATATCTCGCCTTCACTCTTATTTCGGACCATCATCTCCAAAAAAGACCAAAAAAATGTATGCGTTTATCAAAGTAGGAAATATAATTAGTGCTCTTGAGATATGAAATGGAGGTTGATCCGGATTGAATTCCGGACTTTGAGAAGCACTGGTAAATAGGATTAAACGTTAAGGTCAGGGCTGACGTCACTCACAGCTCTTCCAGGCGATGGCAAAACTCCCAGGAATCAGCTCGAATGAGTCCGATATTGTTCTGATTCACCCGCAGAATCCTGAGCATGTGCAGGCCATACAGCCAGCCCTTATTCAGCTCCGTCAGATTATTATACTCCAACTCTCTGGCAGAGGACAGAACAGAACACACATCACCCATTTACTACTTTGATTCATGTGAAAACATTTAAATGATCTGGTGAAACCCTGAAAGCATTGACTCACAGCTCCTCCATGTTTTCCAAACCAAAGAGAGCTCCATCCATCAGCTTTGTGATGCCGTTGCGCTGCATCTTCAGTGATTTAAGAGCCTTCAGTTCTTTGAAAATGAGACTTTCCACGACACGAATCCTGTTGCGCCTCAACTCTCTGAAAAGTGACAAAAACATGAAGAGGTGCACACTGCAATGAGAAAATCTAAACCACTGCCCTAGCAATCAGAGAGAGAGACAAGACAACGAGGGAAATTAACTCCCCGATTGATAATATCAGGTGCATTTAGCAAGCAGTAAACCTGTCAGACACAATCTAATTGAGCACTGCAATAACATCCTATTCATTAGCCATGAATACGCACAAGACTTGGAGCTGAGAGAGGGTGAAGACTTTATCAGGCAGCAGAGAGAGTCTGTTCTGGTTTATCTTCAACACCAGAAGGGAGCTGAGGTTTCCGAAACACCCGGGCTCTAAGGAACTTATCTTGTTTTTGCTCAGGTTGCTGTCGTGATGGAGAGAGGAAACAGACAAATATCCATGAACCACAAAAGTAATCAGAAACGCCAAGAAAACGTCTATTTTTCAATGACAAAGATCAAAGCAACAACTGATACTCGAGTTCTCAAACTGATAACTGGAGAAAAGGATAACTTCTTCAGAAAGCTCTCTTAATCTACTTTGAATTTTAACAGTCTTATGAAAGTGCAAAACTCAGACAAGCCCGAGTACAAAAACTCACAGGTATTTCAGCTGCATGGGAGGGAATGATCCGGCCTTAAGCTCAGATATAGAATTAGAGCTCAAGTCCAGACTTTCTAGAGATGAATATGGCAACAGCTGCTCTGCCACGACTTCAGAGATTCGGTTATGAACACTGAAAATAAACAGCAGATATAGTACCATATCAACATACATGGTTATACACACTTGATGAAAAAAAATGAATGTAGAGGGAAACTTACAGTGACAGCACTGTGATGTTAGATGAGGCATCTCCAAGAAAAGGCACCGCTGTAAGTTCATTCTGATTCATTGACCTAAATTCAGAGAACAAATTATTAAAACCTGAAAAATAAGGGGAGCAAATACTTCACCTAATATTTAAGACTGGGGGATCTCTATAATGTGTACCTTCAGATCTGGTAAAAGACTTCTTACACTATTGTATACTAAAATACAGATTAATAATAACAAAGCAAAGAAACTAAACTGTATATACACAACAAACTAAACTAGGAATAGTACATCTAAGCTAAAACCAAGCTAAATTAAATAAATTAGACTAATAGAAAAAGGGATATCGTAGCATATTTGAAAAATAAGGCTTTTATTGCCCATAAAGTATGATACAGTGACAACATGAAGCTCACACTCAAAGAAAAAAAATCTCAGTTTTATTCAGATGAAAAATAAAATATTAATATCACCAAAAAATTAAGATGAATTTTAGATTTAGCTTGTAATGTAAATCAATTACATTTTTGTATAATATACTACAAAAGCATGTAACTCTCAATAATCTCTCTCAATATTTAAAAACTTAGTTTTATGATCAAAGCTCAGCTAATTTTCATTTGTGAGTTACAGAAATATATAATGCAATTCAATATGACGATGATTTAGGAACAATTGTCAAATAACAATACCACAAAAACTTGTATCATATTTTCACAAGATTTTTCTAAAAATGATAGGGGATCATCAAGAAAGTTACTTCAGTCCAGTAAATACTGATATTGAAATATGTATACATAAAGTACTTCATAAAATAAAGATTTCACAGATTTTACAAAAAGATGTTATTTTTCCCCAAAAAAAATCTTAAGGTGGACATTTGTAGAAGTTTTGGATATTCGTGTATCTAATATGTAACGTGGAGCCAATCAGTGTAAAATGCTTTTTTGTTACTAAAACCAAACGATCAAAGTTTTATTATTATGAAAAAGTAACCATAACAATGACGCTATTTTGAAGGAAAAAACACAGTTGCATCGGTATTTCTACAAAGGATCATGTGACACTTCTAAGCAATGCCATAACGCAAGATTTGATGAACAATAATTACATATTACTTAAAATTGCACCAAACAAAAAACCAAACGTGAACTAATCAGCTGTCAGTTGTGCGTTAGTATTGTGCACGTGTGCGGTCCTTGCAAAGCGCTAGAGGCTGATCAGCAGAGCATGTAAACATCATCTCTGTTACTCACGCATGAGTGATCCAGGCTGGAGCTTCCAGAGCTGCAAGAGTCAGTCTTTTCCTGTTGCAATCCAGCAATTGTGCTGCACCTGGACCACCGGAACACGTACAGGGAGAAGGGCAAGTGTCCAGGCCCACGACACTCACTATGAGCAGGAACAGGGCCTGGGGGATGGGCCAGCCCTCCGCCATTTTGAGTTTCTTGATCGCAAATTATCAATTCAAATTATGACATTAATGAGATACAGAGACTAATCTGTGTTTTAGAACAGAAATATGATTTCATATAAATCCGAATTAAGTTGAAAAACACTGCAACGCTGTGACAAAATCAATCCGGAGCCATCTCTTGGCTCTCTCAGCTCGTCCCTTCGAAATTCCCTTCTTCCGCCTTGCAATCTCTGCAGCCTCGAGAATTCCCAAACGGAGCGTCAAACAAGCGTCAAGACGCGGAAATATGGTTTAGGCATTCCGAAAGATTTCATGTCCTATGTAAGACTGTTTGTATGCATTTGAGAGAAAAATAAAGTATAACTGAAAATCGTCTTTCCAAACATTGTTCCTCGACTTTTTTCTCAAGGAAAAACAAAAGCACCTTCTTCCGTTGACACGTGATCCGCCATCTGTCACGTGCCGCTGGAGGCCCCGCGTTATTGGCCAGTCGACTGATCTGTTTCTCCAGGTTTATATAAATATTTTCCAGAGTTATAAATATTTCCTCAAATGTATCATTTAAAGCGTATATTATAACAGATTTTCCATTTTATTGTATCTCTTTAATTAATTTTTTCCATTTACATTTATGCATTTAGCAGACGCTTTTATCCAAAGCGACTTACAGGTTATACATTTTTGTCAGCATGTTTTAATTATGAAGTTGCTAGATTTGTATTATAATTACTAGGTGGTGGTTGAGGAGAGAGCCTTCATATGATTGTAAATCGCTTCGGGTGTTCAGCAATTCACAATGAATCGTTCATTCATTCATTCGTTCGTTCATTCATTCATTCATTCATTCGTTTGTTCATTCATTCATTCATTCATTCGTTCGTTCATTAATTCATTCGTTTGTTCATTCATTCATTCATTCGTTTGTTCGTTCATTCATTCATTTGATCGTTCATTGATTCATTCATGCATTTGTTCGATCGTTCATTCATTCATCGTTCATTCATTCATTCATCGTTCATTCATTCATTCATTCATTCATTCGTTCGTTCATTCATTCATTCGTTCGTTCGTTCATTCATTCATTCATTCGTTCGTTCATTCATTCATTCATTCGTTCATTGTTCATTCATTCATTCATTCGTTCGTTCATTCATTCATTCATTCATTCGTTCATTTGTTCATTCATTCATTCATTCGTTTGTTCATTCATTCATTCATTCATTCGTTCGTTCGTTCATTCATTCATTCGTTTGTTCATTCATTCATTCGTTCGTTCGTTCATTCATTCATTCGTTCATTCATTCGTTCGTTCATTCATTCATTATTACTATGGGCTTGTCCTCTACCCAAAACTTTAACCAGATAACACATTTATTTAAAGTGATCAAACTCTACTTTGCACTTATAAAAACGTAAATGTAAATCATATTTTGAGGTCAATAACTATCTATGTGAATACATTTCTTTTTTTTGTATCAACAAATTTTACTTTACATAGTACCGTCTTTATCATCTTACAATCCTGGTCATCTTCATGATCTGATTTACAACAAAAAACTGAAGATGTAATATTATTTTTCTCAAAATAAATAAACATTGCATGTGATGAAAGAGCAGCATACATACATTCAAACATAAACAGCAACATAATTCAAATGTGAAGTTATGTGAAAGACTGTTATTGATGTGCAAGACTGAAATGATCTAACTCATATGTATGTGCTAAGGGCCAGTTCTCTGACTACACTCTCGATGTAAATCAAAGTATAAATGAGACACTATAGTGAGATGAGATATTATTAAACTAGGCCAGCATGTTGACACCAGTAATATATTGTGCCCAATGATATAACAACCAAAAGATCTAAGATCTATATGACATATACATTTATTTTAGATATGATCTTTATATTATATTTCGATTATTACAGCTATTGCATTATATTGTGTAACAAATCAGCTAAATTGCATTTACTGTAATGACTAGGTCAATATATGAAAGCAACTAGCTCTATTAAAAAAAGAATCAAATATACATGAACTTTTTATAAAAGCATGTTTAAAATTGGATTCCATAGTAAAAAAAAAAAACCTGTCTGCTTTGACATGAACAGACACATTTCAACCATTAGTGCTTGCAGAAATGAAGCCTGCGGGTGAACTTACCAGAATTGCCCAGGCAAGTTAATCATATGTTGTATGGTTATTGATGCATGTGGCGAAAGCAGATAATTACAGTTTGTTTGTGTGAATGTAAAAATATATATTATTTAAATTATTATTTTTTGGAGTACAGAAAATCAAAAGACGAGGCCTCAAAACTGATATCTTGGTAAGGTATTTAACACAAGGTCCAATAAAACCTATAATCATCCAATAATTAACAAAGAATGCCTGGAATGAACATGATCAATATACGATACCAATATTGATACCTGCAGTAAAAGCATTTGATCTTAAATGAATTGATTTTTGACATTTGACAGATAATTTGACAGACAAAAAAACTTCAGTAGGACGTGGTGCTGTGTGATCAAAAATAGTTAAAGTTGTCCAAGTCTAATAACTTGTGTTAATTCCTGTTAAAGCAGATATTAACTGAAACCAATGCTTTCATGCAAGCAATTAAGTTCATATATTTTCATAGAAAGAGGTAAATATGCCTTCAAATCTAATATTATGCAGATACATTAAGTATTTCACATGCATCAGTAATACTGTTTGATGCTGCAAGGTAAATCAGCGTAAATCTTGCAGACTTGTCGTGCAAACAAACCACGTCTACATTTTTACTGAGCTACTCATCAATTCTTTAGGCATTGTGTGTCAATAACCACATTGTTTAATCTGATAAGCTTTGCTTTTAAATGCTTTCTAGGAATATGTAGCTTTGAGCACGTTTTTGGACAGGTGAGAACATGTCTTTTCTCTCCTGCTGCATCATCCGCCCCTATTTCTCAGGGGAAAAACAGGTCATTTGAGACCTGTAGACGTGGAAGCCTGTAACAATGGATATGTCGCAGGAGCAAACACGGTCAGTCAGCTTACCCCGGAGTCTGCGAAAGAGAAAGAAGGGGTCAGATATGACTAACATGTTTCAGCGGACATGTCGACTGGAAATCAATGCACCCTCACAAATTGTGCATGTCATTGGTACGGAACTAAAGGTGATTGTAGACCGGTAGGTAATGTGATCATATTGTAATCCACTGTTTCCCTTCATTGTGTTCTTAAAATTTGCATGTTGCATGAATTGAGGAACTGTAGCAGTAGCCAAGCCCACGCTGTAGAGTGGAAAAAAAATATGTATTATACAAATGCAAAAGATACACATTGTGGTTTAACCTCACATTAAGTGCATTTTGTATACATTTTTAATTAAAAGACTTTAACAAATGCACATGATGGTCACCTGGCGGGAGTGGTTATGTCTGCAGCATTCTTGAGAACAAACTTTAGAAGTAATTCTGTAACTCTCAACTGTGTTTAAAACGTTTGATTAAGTTATCTTTGCATTAACCAATTAAATCCCATAGTGAGCGTAAAAAAGGTTTTCACTTATAAAGCTCTAAAAACCATACCGACTGATGTTTTAGTGCACTTCCTGCAAATATGGAAAAAATGAAGGGTCTCAATTAAATATGTGCAGTTTCACATGATTAGTGCAAATTGTCACATGACCAGAGCAGTTTATTTCCTGTTTGCACCTTGAGAAGATGATAACTGCATCAAAGCTCCAAAACGAAAGGCTAGTAAAGTATGTTAGCATAAAGATATGAACAGATTTTTGGTACACATTATCTTTAGGGTGTCTAGTATATACAGTTTTGTTGAGTGTGGTCATACAGTGAGTAAACATGTTGATGGTCACAATAGTGACCGGTGGGATAACGGAGAATTTTATTTGACAATATAATTCAATGGCAGTTGCTAGAAAATGACAATAAAATGTTGCAATGACAAAATATTGCACTAAATTAAAAAATTCAAATGTTAGCTAAATGTTATAATAATGATGTTGTTATACTCGTAGCATTGAAATAAAAATGTGATGTTATATTTTAGAAAAAAACAATTTATATTTTTTATCTCAGTGTTCCTATCAATGTTACATAAGGTATTTGTTTGCATAATAGTAACCCTAGAATGTGATCAAACAGCTTAAAATAGCTGAGCTAAGATATACAACAATTTTTATAACTGCAGAAATATGTGATTTCAGTACACACATTATCCCACCAGTCACTATTGTGACCAAACATTAAACAATTTTTCACACACTTAAAATTTCAATGAAAAATTATTGATTATTTCTAAGGGTTACTAATGACACATCATTTGGATATTTTCATATCTGGGAAAAATTGGGATTAATTGGGTTAAATTTAACTCATTTATAAAATAAAGGAAATCCAAATAGCATTAGAGGGGTATATTTTAGTTTTTGTTTGTATTTTGCAAGCATTATGTGATAATGTAACAATAAAAATGCAGATTTTATTTATTTAAATATTTGTATTGACTATACACATTTATAATAGGCTACTAAAAATTAAAAAACTCGACAAAGATCAGTGCTGTTAAACAATAAATAATAGTGCAACTTAAATGCTAAGTAAAAAACAAAAAGTATAATGTAAAAAAGATAATGAGTAATAATAGATAATACAAAACAGGTGTGCAATATTTATAAATAGACTATAAATGTTATAGACAACAAACCAATAGGCTTAACATTTATATCCTCCCTCGCACATCAATACTTTTTATGACTCTAAATGTAATAAGATTAACTTTACTCACTGACAAAGCAGACTTATATTTTGGATGGGTGATGAAAAAAACAATGGCTTGCCTGCAGGCACCCATCCACATATGTGCAGCCTCCACAAAGCGCACCAAGAAAGAAAAATATATTAAAATCACCATTAAATAGCTTTTTATTGGTTTATTCAAAGCCATCTGTTACCAACAATTTACTGTCATCGTATTTGCATCATGTGCTTGTAAATTGAAGAAAACGGTTTGTCATCCTGAGGCAACACAAAAGAGTTCCGTCGCGCTGGTGTTAACAGCGTCCTCTAGCGGTCAGGCGATGTACTGAGATGGGGGCGTTTCCAGTCAGATAAAGGCTTGCCGTTTCCCTAGATATCCACCTGCATTCAGTCACAGCTTTCTGGCACGGTGACATCTCAAGTACATTAAGGGTTAAAGGACTTTTTGAAGTCACTTTGAAAGAAAGACACATCTTTGCAAACCATGGTGTCTCGACGATCTCTTACAATTGAAACTGAGAAAGCGACAAGGACGACATATGTGCTCGGAACGGAGTTGACGGTCAATTTAAACAGGTGGGCTAATTTATTTCCTTGCATTGTATGAATAGACCTGTTTTTTACAGTCTATGGAATCGTATGAATATTAGACGTTGTTTTTTTAAAGGGACAGTCACTCTGGATGCGTTCTTGTGTTTGTAAACAGCGCGACGGGGCTCAAGGGAATTAAACACAGCGGTCTAATTTAATACCGCGAACGACATATTTAAAGGGACAGTTCACCCGAAAGTCAATTTATTATTTACTCGCACTTTTATTGTTTAAAAAAAACCCGTTTGACTTTCTTTCTTCTGTGGAGAACAAAGGGAGAGAGGATGTGACAGACGCAGTCTCTATTCGCTTGCGTTGCATATTGTTTCACACCATATGAGTGAATGGTGACCACAACTGTCAGTCGCAAACATTATGATATAAACATTTTTTAACGTTACGTTACAAACGGATCCGTATCAAATTTACTCAGAAACTCAGTTACTAGTAACTACTTTTAAAAAATCAAGCAAAAGGTTAAAGCGTGTCACTGTCTGACCACTGAGTTAAGTTTAGATCAAAGGAACATTACTAGCAATTTGAATGGAAAATAAAAGGATTCATTTCAAAATTACTATTATTATTTTGACAAGCACATCATTACAGACTCTGGTAACCCAAACATAAGGAACGGTCCATTTAAACACAATGTCACTAAAAAAAGATGCATGTAGCCTATACATAGACTGACAATTGAAATACAACACAGACAGAAGAATGAATGTAATACAATTTCCCTAACTTGGTTTACAGCTAAAATGGTCTATTGTTTGTAAAGTTTCTAAACTGTTAATTGGCGACATCATTCTGGAAATAAGTGAGGTTTCAATATTTGCAGATATTGATCTGTTTGTCTGCATAACTGAATATTCGCTGGGAGAATTCAGGGGGGTTGTTGATTTGAAGAATTGCTCCTTGCAGTTCCAAAGGCGGATGAATGCCCTCGTTGTGCTGCAACATTATTTAAATTCATCACTGAGCTCTGTCTCAATGCTTCTGTTTATTACTGCCACTGTCGGCTATTGTATCTGATAGCTTTCCAGACCTCCTAATAGCTCTTTTCTTTAGGTTTTTAAAAGACTTTATCAATTTTTTTTATAACGTTAGTCCATATTGAAATAAACAATCCCCCAGCAACATCATCATGACTAGCGCTTGTCACCTTAGAACTGAATCCTATATGTATTATAAATAACCCAGTATCTAATGCCGTAATTAGACATTTGGGTTGGTGACATCAGTGGTGTGACATGCTAGAACTGTTAATTTAAATCAATTTTATATTATTAATATATTTTTTAATTCATGTCAGATAATGTTTTTTCTCACAGTTTTTTATTTAATTCTCAGAATATATTTAGATTTTACTCAAAATGGTCTTAAAGGGTTGTTCACAGGTTATGAGTCAGTTCCTTTGCCATCATATTTGCCAGTAAATCAAGAATGTTGTCATAATGATATCATCCCTTCAAGAAAATAATTTCTATTTAACATCAGCATTAAATTCTCTTTCTAAGAACCACAATGTAGAGTCACAACCTTAAAGTTAACCATAAAGCTGTGTAATGCCAAACAAAACTGTTACCTTTGGGTTTCTGAAAGAAGTCTTTTATGCTCACCAAACTGCATTTATATAATCAGTAATATTGTGAAATATTATTACAATTTACAAAAGAACCGTTTTCTATTTTAAAAATAATTCAGTACATTTTTATTCCTGTGATGGCAAAGCTGAATTTTCAGATCATTAATGCATATAATTTGTAACAAATGTCTTTACGGTCACTTTTGATCAATTTAATGTATCCCTGCAAAACGAAAGTATTAATAAAAAAAGTCTGAATAAATTGGGTTTGAAATGATAAAATACATTTTCTACAGTTGAATGGATAAATTCATAATGTGTCTGTATATGTATCTATGTTCTCTACAGGTGTGCCCCGCCGCTTTCCAAATCCTTCTCAATAAAATGCGGCCCAAACGTGGATTACAAGGTGACTCCTCCGGCCAGGGACAGGAACGCCCTGTACCCCCTCACCCCAAACTCTGTCCTCATCGTCACCATGGATGCAGTCAGCGAGACTGCAAACGACAGCAAGGTACCTACAGTGCATCCAATCACCTTAGTGCTCGAAAAAATATTTACAGTAAGAGCAAAGACAGAAAAAAACTGTGGAATGTTTCCGCGTTTGGAAGAAAATTCTGTGGAATAGATCAAAAGTTTGAAACTGAGACTAGCACAAATATTTAAAAGATGATATGATAGGACGTTTTCTGTGGGGGCAGATTTAGGTATGTTTTTTGATGTATGACCAGCCTTTGCACTAAAGCAGATAATAGTCTTTTAGCAAATAAACAGAACTGAAAGAAATCGACAGCTGCAGACAGGAAACTGCTTGCCTTGTCATTCTTGTTAGTCTGATGCACACGCTGTGGTTGATCCTGATACTAGTCTATGCAGGAAACTGAGGTTTATGTGTTGACGTGGTCTCACGTCACTTTCACAACACTGTCTAACGCTCACAGCTTGAAGGCATATTCAGCACACTTTTAAATGCAATCAATACAGTAATGAATCACTTTGGTAATCAATTATTAAATTGTACAACATTTGTTGCAATAATTCAGCTTATGCTTGTTTTTTTCTGATCTGTTTCAGCTATCTGTGAGGTACTATGGAGAGAAAACCGAGTCGCTGGGGGACGCCGTGCTGCATCTAACAGCTGTCGGTACGTCTCAGATGTATTCATTTTGAGACATGGGCTACGCCTGTGTTTATGAATAATGCTTATGTAAACAGTATCTGTGCTGTAACTATAAACAGCCTCATGCTGGTGGGAGCCTCATGTTGTCTCGGTTCTGTTGCAGAGATATCTCTGGACGTAGATGCTGACCGAGATGGCATTGTTGAGAAAAACAATCCCAACAAGGTGAGCTTTGTTTGCTTGTTGTCTTGCGATCATCATTATTGGGGAAATTTGTTTTTGGCTTATTGCTACAGTTTTGGAGATGGTGGAACACAAAAGAAGATTTTTTGTCAGTTCAATCAAAGTCAATAAGGTCTGGAAGCCCATGTCTGCCAGTGAATAAACAATTGTGACTTTTATTTATTATATGTCAGTAATGTCTCACAGTTGAAATATAACTCAGAATTGTGATGTAAACATAGAAGTACAACAAAAAAGTCAGAATTAGTCAGTTCACTTTTTTTTTATTGTGAAATAAAAAGTTGCAATTGCCTTTTATTCATTAATTTTTGTACATTTTGTGGCATAAACAACGTTTTTTTAACCTCAATGACTTTGGAAAGTGTCTTCTGTGTTCCAACTGCATAGTGCTATTTTAGATATCCTAGACTTTATTGGAAGAATGTGTGATAGTATTGTATTTTGGATCTAGGGAACGTGGAAGTGGGGTCCTAATGGCCACGGTGCAGTTCTGCTGGTCAACTGTGACTCAGAGACCACTTACAAGAAGACACTGGACAGTGAGGTTGATGAGATCAGTAAAGTGTCAGGTGAGTTTCGACAGGTCTACTGTCAGATATGGGAGGAATTCAAGTCTCTCCGCAGACGTTTGTCAAGTGGAAATAGACTTTGTACCAAAGCCTGGTGTGTTGTGTACTTAAACAGCATTTTCAAACACTGTAATGCTTCCTTATGATTCATTAATTATTAATCCTGTTTGGCCAGAATGCAGTGCAAGTCCAGTGAATTTTTACCGGTTTAATTTAAATCAAACTGTGATTTATTCAGTACTAATAATAAACCCATCTATAAAAATTCAAATTTAAAGCACAACTTCACCCAGTTGTGTATTCTTCTGCGCATGTTGAACTGTTAGCTAAGTTAACTCGTGACTCTTCTCTTCAAATGCCATGCTGTGGAAAGGAAGTGAGAATCGTTATAAAAACATATATTTTTTGATGGCAGATTTACAGGACATGTCCAAGATGATCCTGCGCACCAACGGTCCCGCTGAACTTCCTGAAGGCTATAAACTGACCATGCACATCTCACAGACCACTTCAGAGAACGTGAGAGTCTTTAGACCTCGGACAAATGCAAAAAAAGACAACGTGTTGAGTGAGTGAATTATCAAATATTTTCTGAATCTATTTTGAAAGAACATCAGTCCTTTACTAAATGGCTTCTCTTTCTTGTACCAGAGCACAAACTCTTGAAATTGTTCCTGAAAGACTATATCACGGTGGTGGGAACGGGCACGCTGACACAGGAAGTGCCCTATCTGGGAGGCAAAACTGAACTGGCGTTCTTTGTAGAGGGTCTTCGGTTCCCTGATAAAGACTTTGATGGGCTAGTCACCATCAACCTCAGTCTACTAGAGCCCTGTGGCAAGGTTAGTGAAAGTCTCACGCAACCTATAGGACATCAAACTTTGTTCTTTTACTTGCTGCAAGAACTACTTCAGTCTTGTAATAAAGTTACACTCTAAAACTCTTCCATAAAATGACTAAAATGAATAAAATAGGTGTTTTTTGGGGTAATATAATTCTCTAATAACCGCTAAATACGACTGATTTTCTTAAAGGGTTTCCCTGAAACGCCCGTCTTCACAGATACGGTGGTATTTCATATTTCTCCCTGGATCATGACCCCAAACACCCTCAAACCTGTGGAGGTGTATGTGTGCAGGTGATACGGTCCAAGCTTTCTTTAACCCTTCATATATCATTTAACAAATAATGCCATTTTCCAGAAATGGATACAGATATTTCCAATCATTGTTTTGCTACTCTTTCGTCTTGTAAGTCATGGGTTTAATGATTTACTTTTGTCTTTCTGGCAGCACAAATGATAACTACACATTCCTGAAGAGCATTAAGAACCTGGTGGACAAGTGTGGCTACAAACTGAAAATATGTCACGAGTACATGAACCGAGGCGACCGCTGGATGCAGGTCAGCGGAATCAGTGGCAAATCAATCCATTCAATCAATAAAATGAATACAAATTTGACCAATCAGTCAATAAAAGAAATAAACAATTTCTGACACAGTAATTCCTTCTGACACACTCCACAGGATGAGCTTGAGTTTGGCTACATTGACTCTCCCCATCATCAGTTCCCTGTTGTTTTGGACTCTCCTCGTGATGGAGATCTTCAGGATTTCCCCTACGAGTCCATTCTGGTGAGTGAGACGGCTAAATGCTCAAAGAAAATGCTCATTTACTCGCCAGCCCCCCCATGTTATTCCAAACCAACATTGGCATCAAATTATGATCGCATACTAATCTTAGAAACACTAAAACATTGTGTCACAGGGCCCAGACTTTGGGTACGTGACACGGCATGCTTTGAATGAGGAGGTGAGCAGTCTGGACTCCTTCGGTAACCTGGAGGTTAGTCCACCAGTCACAGTCAACGGGAAAAGTTACCCACTTGGCAGGATCATCATTGGAGTGGCGTTCCCTACGTAAGTACCACAATTCTACAGAAACCACAAATAATATACTAAAATGTTTTCACACAATATATATGATGGTTGATTAAACAACTATTACCTAAAGATTCAATGAGATTACTTGTTTAATTTTAAGTGCAACTCGTGGCCGAAACATGACCCAAGTCGTCCAGGAATTTCTGTGGGCACAGAAAGTTCAAGAGCCAATAGCGCTGTACTCTGATTGGCTGGTTGTGGGTCATGTGGATGAGTTCATGTCCTTTGTTCCAGCCCCTGACCGGAAGGTAAACCGATATGTTCACAACACTACAATACACCACCAGTCAAACGTTGTGACTTCTTGTTTTTGAAAGAAGTCTCTTATGCTCACCAAGACTGCATTTATTTGATAAAAAATACAGTAAACCAGTACATTTTTGAAATGGCAGTACTTTATTCTGAACATAGCCAGTGTTTTTTAAATACCCAAAACAGTGCTAACTGAAATGGTTTGATTGTTCAGAAATTTCGGTTGCTTCTGGCTAGCCCTGATGCCGGATACAAAGTTTTCAAACGCTTACAAAAGCAACGACATGGAGAAGCAGAAGTGTTTCCAGGTAAACACTCACTCATTTTCTGTTTCAAAAAAAGTTCACCATCCACCACAACCATATAATGTTTTTTGGAAAATATGGTTTTATTTAAAACAGGTTTGCCAGAGGCCATCTCTGTAAATGAGATCCTGAGTGACAAAAAGCTACAGGCTGAAAACCGATATGTGCAGGTCAGTGAAAACACGTTCACAAATAACCCTTGAATTTATTAAGATGTGTCTCTAGATATTTTTGTAGCCAGATATGACAGATCTGTCTTTTTTCTGGGAAAGAATAATGAACATCCTCTAATCTTTCACTCAGAACTGTATTGACTGGAACAGGGACGTGCTGAAGAAAGAGCTGGGTCTGGATGATGAGGACATCATTGATCTGCCCATCCTGTTTAAGGTGTTAGAAGAGAAAACGGGCCCCAGGGCTGTGGCTTACTATCCCGACATGGTACAGCACATTTTTAAGAACTTACTGAACGTCCACTCACTTTTAAATATTTCAATTATTTTTATTTTTTTACTTTTAATGAAAAATCAACCAGTCAAAACACACTCTCTTCTTCTCACTAAGACTGCATTTATTAATCAGAAATATTGTAAACAAATGTTTTGTATTTTAAAATGTATTCCTGATTACTCCAGTCTTCAGTGTCACATGATCCTTCAGAAATCATTCTAATATGCTGATTTGCTGCTCAAGAAACATTCATTGCTATTGTCAATCTTGAAAACCATGCATAACTTAAAGTATCATTACATTTACATCTATGCATTTAGCAGACGCTTTTATCCAAAGCGACTTGCAGTGCATTCAGGCTATACATTTTTTTTTTATTAGTATGTGTGTTCCCTGGGAATCGAACCCACAACCTTTTGCGCTGCTAACGCAATGCTCTACCACTGAGCCACAGGAATACCTATCATTAACCTATCATACCAAATGGCATTAATATTCTACAATCAGGAATAATAAGCTACTTGAGGAATCTGATATTATAGTTTTCCGATTACGTTGACCTTTGTTTTGTACGCATGTACCCTCAGGTGAACATGATCGTGTTGGGGGATCAGCTGGGCGTCCCAAAACCATTTGGGCCGAAGGTGAATGGCAGGTGTGCTCTGGAGACAGAGGTGTGTTCTCTTCTGGAGCCTCTGGGCCTCAAATGTACCTTCATTGATGACTTTGCCCCGTACCACAAACTGCTGGGTGAAGTTCACTGCGGTTCCAACGTTCTTCGAGAGCCGTCCCCTTTCAAATGGTGGAACCTAGAGCTGTGAGAGAGAGACTAGAACTGTCAAGTGTCTATTAAGTCTAGTTCATTCTAGCAATAAACGATGCACCGAGCAAAATACTAATGGCATAATTCATCTAAAAATGTCATTTACTCACCCTCATGTTGTTTAAGCAGCTCTTTTCCATATAATGACAAGGTACTGTCAAAGAATAAGAAAGTATTTTTGCACTGTGTTTTGAGGTAATATAAGGGCTTTCATGAGGAACAGACAGAAGTTGAAGTGCCTATTCACTGATGAAACCCTTTTATTGCATCCGCACATTGAAATTTTGAGAGCTGTTGATTTTCGGTAAATGCAGATTGAAAATGAGAGCAAAATGTATACTTATGAACCAACATGAATGTGAGCAAATACATTTTAGTAGTTTACTCTGACAACAAGGCCTTGTTTTTAACAGTATATATACTCCTCGGGCTGCAGTGGTGCTGTTTCTGGATTTCTAAGAAAATTAAGGGCTAAAAATTATAAATAATGTTTTGAAGTGGTTCAAAATAATGTTAAACGCTTACAGCTTAAGAGTAGTTGGGCCTGTATCATAAAACAAGTTTTTTTCTAACAATAACAAAAAAGTCTGTACTGGGTTTTCATATCTATGAACCATGAATGTTCATTCTGTGTTGCCTCAATAATAATGACTGAAAATGTAATTTTATAATTGATTGTCTTGGGTGTTTTTCTATAATAATGTACATTACAGCAAACAATAAACATTCCATGAACCCCTCTGATCTTTATTAAACAATTTATTTTTTTTTATTACAAAAAAAGGAGGAAAAGTATTTACAGTGAAGCATTTGATAAAAGTAGCATAATAAGCACTTGTAAAAGAGAACACAATCACTTGCAGAAAGCGGTCGGTGTTTGTTTGTGCTTAATGTCTCTAGCATGTGCAAACACAGTATGTACAGTTCGACCAATCAGCAGAGACTTAGGGCCCTGACACAGTGAAAGTATGGATTCAGCCAGCCAAAAATATTTTCCCTTTTCCATAAACTGTTTTATAAGCATCACCCCTGAAAGCATCCAAACAGCATTATTTATAAGAAATAAAGTCTCTTCAAACAAGAAGCGATTCGGGAAATTAGTCTTACAAAAAAGTACCAAGGTATTTTCATGTTTTGGGACATGAAATTGTGGTCATGCCATCTTTCTTCTATGATAGTAATACCATAATATTCTTTAAAATATGAATCATACAGAAAAGCTGTAAAAGTGACTATAATATTTTTGCAATCAACAAATTGTAAATATTTAATTTGATTAGAATTGATATTTTGCAAGTGACGTTCTTTTTGTTTTAATGTCACAGCTTAGGATAGTTGCTCAAAATAATTCATCACATTTATGGCTCAAGTGATTGGCTCAAAAAAAAACTCAAAGTCTGTATCTGATAAGTCATTGAGATGAACGAGAAAGCTTCAACTACACAGTGCTGTGTTTAAAAACTAAAATATGATATGTAAAATGGGCTAAAATTGTCTTTTTTTGTTCGCAATGAATAAAACATGCATTTGTGTTTGAAAACAAAATACATTTAATTTGCTATTGAACGTAAAGCATCAGATGAATATATTCTGACCTAGTGTTTTCCATAATCAGAACATGTCTGCTGTTTTACATTCATATTGCTCACCTGTCATAAGCTAAAAGATCTTCAGGACTTCAATATATCTGACTTGAGAGACATTGATGTTTTAATCCACACATGAAACTACAAACATGAGGCTACTACATCAGTTTTCAGTTTACACACGCGTCAGATTTACCACAAACAGCTGTGGCCTTACAAAATATGTTGATCAGTAAAACAGCAGAATCTTAATAAATAATATTTCAAAACTATACAGCATCTCACACCTGATCTATTCATGTTATCATCAATTATAATGCCTACGCTTCATTTATTGGATGGGACTGGAAATGACTTTGTGTGCTTGACACCAGAAGATAGAGAACCACACTGAAGAACAACACTTAACATTTACCTATATTCATCTTCAACATCTTTACATCATGACACAAAAGGCAACGAAACAGAACACACACAGATGTGTATTACAGTGCTTTGCGGGTTCATGTGCATTTTAAGCATGATGGGTTTAGGTTGAACATTTGTTATTCTGAAAGATGACGAATGCTTGTGACAGCTTACCACCCCCGTTACTAAAAGAGCTTCTAAATAAATAAATAAATAAAACCCAAACCCACACAATGAGGGCCGCTGTGTACAGAAAGAAAGAAAGAAAGAAAGAAAGCAGCCTGTGATAAGGCCATAATCATGCGTGATTCGTCACCTTCTCTGTTCTTCTTCTGTCTTCAACACAAGCCAGGCAGGTTTGCTATTTTGCATAAAGACCAACAGCACATGAAGATAAAGGGGTCGAGTCCTTACAAGAGCGCGCTGATGCTCTGATGCACACTTGCCCGTCTGTACGCCTCCAGGCTGGAACTAGCAGTTCCCTCCCCTTCACATCCGTCTCTACAGGAACTCTAGTGAGCACGTCGAGCGTCCGCTGAAGAGGAATGCTGATGAAAATGCTGAAAATAAGACAGAACGATTAATAAGAATAAGGTTTATGAATATATCATGCAGTTCAAAAAGTTGGGGTTGGTAAGATTGTATAATGTTTTTGAAAGAAGTCTCTTATTCTCTCCAAGGCTGCATTTCTTTAAACAAAAATACAGTAAATAGTATCATTTAAATACCAGTTTTCTAATTGAATATATTTTGAATTGAAATGTATTCCTGTGATGCAAAGCTGAATTTCTAGCATCATTATTCTAGCATTCTTCAGAAATCATTCTAATATGCAGATTTGCTGCTCAAGAAACATTTCTGAGAATTATCAATAGTGAAAACAGCTGTGCTGCTTAATATTTTAGTGAAAACTGTGATACTTTTTTAAAGATTCTTTACTGTCACTTTTGATTAATTGAATGCATCCTTGCTGTCAAAAACAATCTTAAATATCTTGCTGACCCCAAACTTTTGAACACTAGTGTAATCTTCTAAATGTCATGCTGCATTACAAACAGCAACAAAAAATGATCAAATTAGGTCATTAAGAGTTAAAGCAATGCAAATGTAACTAAACGACAGCCACATAAACCCATATAATCCACATTTTGACTGTTCTAACCTGTTGATGGACATCATGAAGTCATCTACAGCCTACAGGACAGCTAGCAGTTCTGTGTAGGACAAACACACACAAAACAAACACAAAGAAAAGGTAGATTAAATCTGATGTACTAGAGCAATTACACAGGTACGGAGAGAACGGTCATGCTGGGACTTTAAAGGGGTGATATCAGTTTAGTTTTTCATGAGATCCTCTTATAACATTATTCAAGGTTTATCATCATCTTCCACCCTCTTTCCAGGACACGGATTCTTCTGTGCCTGTAGGACTCTATAGATGGCATCTTCATGACTCGCATGTTCTTACCGAGTGTTGTCTCTCGGTTTTTGGACGAGGTTCAGATTGCTGTCGAAAGGGACCTATAGTGAAACAGATGACTGTTAACGCCTTGACACGATTACAAACAATATAAACTGAAGCAATTAAATGAAACCTCCATATATAATAATAAAAGCTAATTCAATATATCAATAAATGCTAAACAATGGTATTTAAAAAAAAGGAAATACTAAAATAACCCTGGCTCTAATCTGGGCCTTGTCTCTAATTTCATCATGTACGTACAGTGTCCTTCTTTCCTCAGTCTTTATGATACAATATTTGCTCATACTACACAGACTGCACAATGCGTGCAACAGCTTCAAAATAGCTCTGCAATACCTATGCATGAAAATCTAGCAGTCGAACTCATAAATGATCATTCCGTAATCCTTTTAATAGAGCAGATATTGGCTTGGGTTGTTGGGAGGTGAAATGTTTGTTCTGTCTCACCGTGTGAACTGCTCTGACTAGTAGTACCAGGGCCGTCTTCAAACCACACGCTGCTGTATGTAAACGAATCTCGTTTGTGAGGCGTACCGGCTGAAGATAGACTCTCCTGTGTTCAGAAACATGAAAAACATATGCAAACAACAGAACCAGTCAGTCTCGCCAAATCATATAGGTGTACTGATACTTCTGTTCAGACAATTAAATGCAAATTCCATTACGCCTGTATGCATTTGCCTGTGAATAGTTTGGGCGTTTAAAGACAGATGGTTTTCTCTGCCTGTCAGTTTGCATGAATACATTACAATTTTACCCATTGACAATATCTTGATCACAATGTACCTATCTTTTAAGTAAAATATGAGTCATGTATTGATCAGTGATGAGTCATAGGTGTGTGTGACCGCACCAGTCCTGTGTCATAGTCTTCTGTCACTTCATGTTCCTGCTCGATCTCCTCCACCACGCTGGTGAAGCTACTGGCATTGGACGAGGAGCGAGACAGATCCTGAGACTCTGGGATTGAGGGCGCTCGACAGCACAGGGCCGAACTACAAACACATACACATGCACATAAATAGGGTCAAATAAACCTGAAAGACGAAAACTGTTCACCTAAAAATGTAAATATTCTCCAAATCTGTCTCAAAACAAACTCTTTATAAAGGGCTGAGGGTAAGTAAATGTGTCATTTTTGGGTGAACCACACCTTTAACTAGCCACCATTAAACGCATATGGTCAAAGATTTAGATGCATTCATATTTTTAAAGTCGGTTGAGGTGTCTTTGATTCACTTATGAATTGACACACATTTCAATTACTGTATCACACATCAGCTGCACATTAAAATCAAAAGCTGCTCATATTTTGACCTTTGCACCTGGAAACTATCTACACATCAGATTGATTATTTGCCCTAGCTGCTCTGTCCATGTGATTCAAAGGTGTTGTTTGGGCTGTATTTTGCTATTGCATATTGATAATGGAGTATGTTATGATAGCACTAGTCATGTTTAGTGATTTCAGGTGTAATTACTCAACACATTCAGAGAAGTTCAATGTAGTTGTATTACTAACGACTCATTGACAAACTAGTAACATTTGAACTCAAATATGAATATATTCAAAATCTAAAAAATATTATTTCAATATTATTTGCTGCTGGGAGTGGTTTTATCTATAAGGTAATAAAAAGTTTGAACCTAACAAGGAGCGGCCCGTGAGCCTATTGTTCCCTTTGAACAAGCCACCTAACCTCAGGTTATTTACTTACTACACATGAACATGTTATTCAGCTTTGAGGATTTTACATATATAGATAATAGACAAAAAATAAAGAAACCAATGTATTACTAGTACTAGTACCAGTGCAATGGTATTGAATTTCAAAGAAAATATGATTTTGATGCACATGGGGTCAGTATGTTTTTTTTGAATACCTGAATTCAGGAAAAAATTACTTTTGAACATCAAATTGATCAAAAGTGACAGATTTGTACAAGGTTACAATTTTTTTTTATTTCAAATGATTGTGAAAGAAAATTTCTGGAAAATAAATATTAAGCATCACTACTGTTTTCAACATTGATAATAAGAAATTATTCTTGAGTGGCAAATCAGCATAACAATATGATTTCTGAAGGATCACATGACACTAAAGATTGAGTAATGATGCTGAAAATTCAGCTTTGCCATCACAGTAATAATTTTTACTTTAAAATGTATTAACATAGAAAACTGCTATTTTAAATCATTATAATATGTCACACAATATTACTGTTTTTGCTGTATACGACTTGGTGAGCATAAGAGACTTCTTCCAAAAAATACCACAAAAGCAAATCTAATATTACAAAGTTAAAAAAAGAAACCAATTACTTCACATGATCATAAACACAATTCCTGACATGTAAAGATCAGATTAGATGAAATATGTATGAAAACACTGGCCATCCATACAGCAAACAGAAGCCAGTGTTTTCACTGGTGCTCACCCGATCTTGGTGATCTGCATCTCAGGTGAGCTCTGGCTGGACCAGTTATCTAATCTGAAGTCCTGAGAGCTGTGTCCACCGTCAGACGTCCTCTGTGGACTCGGGGACACATCTCGACTGCTGGAACACAACGATTAACTCATCTTAATTATTCTTCTCAGAACTGCATTTTTCATATTTAATAAACCTGACTACGTATTTGTCAGTACACACTTAATACACTCTAGATTCTAATCTTTGTTATATTTCCTTTATGGTTTTCTAGCCACATGACAACAAAATGACTTCTAAACATCGAATCAATTATGCTAAACTACTTTAAGGGGTTTCCCTCAGAGAATTTCTGCCCTTTGTTCTTTGTTATTAAGACAGAATATCCACCTTGACATTTTTCAAAGACATACAAAAACATGAAAATCTTCACAGGAAAAGTCAATGTTTGTATGAATAGTGTTTATGTATTTTTGAATAAATTAATACCCCAGTTGTTTTTCCTTTTTTTCTCCTCACCTTCTCTCCTGAACTTCTTGTATGTTCTCAATCCCAATGGCGCTGCTCCTCCTGGAACTGAATGGACCAGATTTCTTACGAGTTGGGCTTTTTCCAGGAATAATCAAGGACTGCGGAGAAATCACATTTGGGTCATATTCTGATTCAGATTATTAGCCACAACATAATATCTTCCATTCATGCACTTTCTTTCTTTCTTTATTATTTATGATTAAACACAAGACATCAAATATTATATCAGATAAGAAACAGCATAAACTGGGTTCTACTTTGAATAAAATGGACAAGCCCTTCAACATCATCCGAGCTTGTTGAAGGATTTCATTTGGTCTTCAGATTTATGCATTGAGCATTGCAGTGCAGCCTAGATGACCTTGAAAACAGGTCCAGATGGAAAAATCTCTGTTCAACAAAGCTGTCTGCAAGTTTATAGTTTTGCACACACGATTGATAATTATCTGGTTTTCTGGGACAGTTGTTGCAGACACATTAGTGCATTAGGATGGCTAATAGGCTGTTATGTCAGCCCGTCATGAGTGGCTCTCTCAGTTATTGCTGTTGCACTCGTTGTCATAGCAATGGAGACGGGACGGTCACTTGTGGAGGGCCCCATCTGTTCCACCGACCACCAACCAAACAGATCATAAGAGCTGATTACACATCAGTTTTTTCTTTTGTAATGGTGAAATGATGAAGATCAGAAATGGCAGGAGAAGACCTGGTCTACCATCAGCACAAGCCTCACAGATGTGCCATGATGACACAAGCACTCAAAGGTCAAACCCGCTCACAGGGCACGACGCATGCCAGCTGCGACTCCGCTGGGCTGAGGGGTCAGAGGGCAAGGAGACTGGCACAAACTAAAGCTGCCACACTCTTTTGGGGCTTCTCATGACAGCCTGCATTTATTTATTGTCAAGTCGTTGTGTCTTTTTAACATTATAAGGTCTGCTGACCTCCACAAGGGCGTTCATACTCACAATGCCGGGTGTTTTGGGGGTGTCTGGGGGGTTGTGTGTAAAGCTTCCGCTGTGGCTGGTGGAGACGGTGTGTGGTTTCTTGTTACTGAGGCCCATGGCATCCATAGACTGACTTCTATTGCGGATTACTCGCTGGAAAGAGAAAAACAATGCATTGCATCACTACAAGCTAACACTAGAGGGCACTACAACTGCTTGAGAGAGTAAAGGACAAAGAAAGTGGGTATGATTTGACTAGCATACTACATACTTCCAATCAGCTCAGGTTGTCAGAGGAACAAAACTATTTCAATATGCAAAGAACACAGGTGACTTTCTTCATTTGCCAAAATGTGAGTGTATCCCATAAGCTGTTTTTTCACAAAATGAATGCATTTTATTTGGCAATAATGAATTAAATTGATCAAAGTGAAAGTAATGACATTATTTCAAATGAATACTGTTTTCATATGGTATTAAATAATATAAACCTGTATTCAATAATATTTTTTTCTTTAACACCAAATCTGCTGCTGAAAATTCTGCTTTGTATCGCAGGAATAAATATATATATATATATATATATATATATATATAAAGATTATATATATTTATATATTTATAAATAAATAACATAAATAAATGTAGCCTTGGTGAGCATTACAGACTTCTTAAAAAAAAAAAAAAATAATTATCCCTAATTTAATAATACCCCCAATTTTTTGACGGGATTTAACAATTCTAATCTCACATATAGTAAGGACAGTATGCAAATATGCAAAACTCATCTCTACCATTCACCAGAACTCTTTTGATATACATAAGCATAATTTTGCCAGTAATTAAATAAACAAACACAAACCCTTATTGCTAGTTAAAGAGATTCAAATGGATTTTACCTTGAAAGACTCAAAGAAGCTGCTGCTGCCTCCTCCTCCATTCTCCAGTTTGTCCTCGTCTCCTCCCAGTCCCATCATGGACTGGCTGTTCATGTGCAGCTCCTCATATAGAGTCTCCAGCAGAGCAGAACGTGTCCTCTCCTGGAGGACAAAGACTTTTAATATACAGCAGTATGCATGAAGATGCTCCCACACAAATATAAACACAAACACAAACATGCATGCCCTTCTCACCTCCAGCCTGGCAAACTTCTCTGCTTTATAGCAGGAATATTCAGCATTGATCAGCTTGGTCAAGAGGAACTCGTGAAACTCTGGACTCTACACAAATGCAATGCACAGATTCAATTAGATTTATACAAAGAACAATTCCTAAATTAGATGGTTTTAGATTAAATTATAGGTGAATTATATATTAGTTCAATTATTTATTAATTCAGTCATATTCCTAATGATTAAATACCTCACCTAAAAATTAACATTTGCCGAAAGACCCTCTGACCAAGTTGTAGATTGTTTCTTCATAGGAACAGATTTGGAGAAATTTAGACATACATCACTTGTTTACCAATGGTTTCTCTGAAGTGAATGGGTGCCGTCAGAATGAGAGTCCAAACAGCTGATAAAAACATCACAATAATCCATAATAATAGACCTCAGTCCATCAATTAATGATTTGTGAAGCGTTTTTATCAACTGTTTGGACTCTCATTCTGACGGCACCCATTCACTGCAGAGGATCCATTGGTGAGCAAGTGATGTGATGCAAAATGTATCCAAATCTGTTCCGATGAAGAAACAAACTCAACTACATCTTGGATGACCTGAGGTTGAGTACATTTTCAGCAAAATGTCATTTTTGGGTGAACTACTCCTTGCTAACAAACTACACCGGCAGTGAAATTGTTTAAATTGATTTATTATTATTTTTATTACAACTACATTTATTCATATCTCATGTCAGCATTTTATTAAAGGCTTTACCAATTTATTTACGCATAATTCAAAAGCAAATGAGACATTCCTGTAGTCACAGCCATACGCTGATGGTTAGGGGAAAAATCCAGAAAGTATTTCAATAAAGTGAGGCTGAACTAAAAGTACTTGTTTACACTTATTAGCATCTGAAATAATCATTAATAAGCCAAATACTTCATAAATGAACAGCAGTGGTTGAAGGATGAGTAGAATTTTGTAAAAACAGCTGTTCCAATTCTGAGTTCCGAGGCGAAGATTCCATGTGGATCTAGATACATTACATGAATACAAGCTGAAAAGATGTACCTTCTTAAAGACTGCTGGATCTGGGAGGGCTGGTCCAAAGAAAGGCACATCATCTCTTGCTGTCACAGATACCTGCAATATCACAAAAGAAATTATGTGGGGTATCAGGAAAGCTTCCAAAAAAGTCACATTGTTTAACAATTTGTGAATTGGGCAAACACCAATGTGTAGAGAGAGAAAAACTACTTTAGAACTGAGTCAATCATTGTTCTATTCCTATCATTCCTATTAGAAATACACTATTCACATAAATCCATGGCTTAAGCTTCATTTTGAGAAATTCAAACAAGGATAAGTACCTTATAGAGGACGTTATCAGAGCAGGCGTTCTCCACTTGAACCACTACATAAGCGTGAAGGAAATTTGATGCAATCATATCGGGTACAAATGGCGTATTTTCTTCTTGGAACACAATAGCCACAATGTCATTTCCTATATGCCTCTTCTTCTGGAGCTGAAATGAAGTCACACCAAGACAACACAACTGTGAATAAGAGGAAGCTGCCCGTAAGGTCTGCACAACTGATTTAAGAGTCACTTCTTCGAACAGACTGGCCAGAACCGAAACCGGAACTGAAAACTAAAATAGACCATGTGTTTGAAAAATGTATATTTGTACATTTATATTTGAACAGAACCAACACGGTTATGTCAGTTTGTGAGGTATATTATTCTACTTTCATGTAAATAAAGCTAACTACATATTGTTGTAATATTAATTTTGGCTCTGACTGGTAATATACCCCAAAAAATACTTGTTCTAAGTGTGACCATATTTTCTATACATATAAAAAAATATGTGTGGGTCTTCTCATAACTAAAACATTTAGTTAATTCCTAAACATTTGTTTATGTAGTTATGAGTAGGCCCACACATCTTCATACTTTTTATATATCTTTGTTTATTGATTGTGAAAAAAAAAAAAAAAAAATAGCCATTAGTTTCACCAAGACACCAGATAACAATTGAAAAATCTCACAAAGACAATCAATCAAAGTCTGCGTGAATAAATTAGGCATATTTTTAGGATTTTGTATGTTGTTTTATGAACATATTCCTTATGTGCACTACAGTTTTTCCATTTGATTTTGAGATGAAATGTCCTGGTTTGTTTTTTATGCTCAATAGGTTTTGTGAGATTCACACTTATACTGACAAAGATTATTTATTAAGTGTCCCACAAAATAACAATATTGGATCATAATATTATCCATGAAATTACAAACTGATTTGTGCTTTATTGCACCAGGGATGTCAGAGCCCTAAATTTCGAAACAAACATTACATTCATAATTGATTTAACATTGAAACAAAACACTATTAGCATTCTGCAGGGTGTCAATTTTATCTCCTATAAACCTTCAAAGGTTTATCCGATTAGCTTTCCTCAGCTAAACTGTTCGTTCGCTCGTCTTCACAGCTTGCTCATAAATACTTAATAGAGAGTGTTGTCATAACAGAAAAATATTTCACAAGTTCAAAAGAAAACTGCTAGTCTTTATCATCAAAGTGTTCAGGAAATTAATAAGACATATCGAAGCATGTTTGCAACCCTGTAGCAAACATCATATTCAAAACAATGTTTTTAGATAGAAACAAACCATTTTAAGGCAAAAACACATTTGTCAGTGCCAGTCTGGAGGCCATTAGCATATCGCTATACTGTCGCTCTCATATAACATCACATATCTCATACAATAGCGATTAAAAAGCAGCAGGTGATGAGTTTGTACCCATATGTTATCTCTGGCCTCTGAGGTACCATATTGAAGCGGGTGTGTTTTAGTGGCCAGAGGCCAGTCTGTGCTGAAACCCCGTGATGTTCTCTCTCTGAGCAAAGTAAAGCGTGCATGACAACAGATGGCTTTCCAGGATCAGTCCTTTGCCCTGTGTGGTTTGCTTGCTAATTAACAGAGCATGCTGTTGATCAGTGCATAACACAGTGGCCAGGCATCTCTGGGGGGCTGCAAGCTGGTAATACACCCGAAACTGACACTAACTGTGACATAAAACAATATCTCAGAATGTTACTGGTTGGTCCTAAATGTACCCATGTATTTATCTATATTTACCCATTCTCAACCGGTAAACAAAAGTTGATTTAGCTAAGAATAGGAAACTAAAATCTGAGGAGTCTAAATGAAAAACAAATCGATTTAAAAAATATATATATTTTCTTCACTTCACATATATATATATATATAAACAGAACAAAACAAAAACAATGTAAAACAATACCAAATAAATAAATAAAGCAGAACAAAATAAAACAAAAAACAAAGCAAAAAGCAAAAAAAGCAAAAGCAAAATAAAAAATAAAAATGAAATAAAAGCATAACAAAACAAAACAAAAAGCAAAACAAAGCAAAAAAAAAAAAATAAATAAATAAATAAAATAAAACAAAATAAAGCAGGACAAAACAAAAAAAAAACAAAAAGCAATACAAAGCAAAACAAAATAAACATAAATAAATAAAATAAAATAAAACAAAATAAAGCAGGACAAAAGAAAACGAACCATGAGGTCTTACCTGCTGGGAATCACCTTCAGTGTATGGCAGCTTAGTGGACACGTGGAACATGATCTCTTTGTTGTGGAAGTTGTGGTAGACTGACTCGGCTCCTGTCTGACCATGTGTCACATCCAGGCCACCACGAAAGCTGTATTACAAAAGGAGGTCAAAAACTCTGAATTACTTCATTAATATGTTCAGACTCTAAACATACCAGCTGTACAAACAACCCTTTGCTGGGCCTGGGACAACATTCTAATCAAACAATCACAGCCATTACTCAACATTTAACTCTGACCTAGACCTGAAATCAAAGGACATTTATCATATATTAACATAACTTTGCTACTGGAGCCTGATTTATTAATAGGAATGTTGTTCCAGGACCAGGAAATAGTCCTACTTGGGCACTGTTCACGTTAAACACTGTAGGTCTATACCCTTTAAAATCATGAAGTTCAATCTTCTCTCCCAAGAACTCCAGAAACTCAACAAAAGCTGGACTTTCCTCATTGTTTACGAAAAGCTCTTCTTCTGATGTCTGTAGAACAGAGAACATTTTCAGTTCACAAACCCACAAATAATATAAATTAAGCAATCCGGGAATAAAAGCACTTAAAGGTGATCTAACCTGTGCAAATTTCTGGTAGATGACTCCAAACTTGAAGTTGTTGTTGATGACGTGCTCATCAAATGTCACAATAAGTCTGGATGCCTTGAAACATATAACAAATGAGAGTCAGTGAAAGAAAACTACACGATTTGTTCATTCGTTTTTTATGTTTCTGTTCTAGCTTACCTTTGGGTATAAGATGGGATAAAATCGGTCCACATTCACCTCTTCACAGACAAGCTTGAAAAAAATGTCATGCAATTGACTGAATTAATTGAATTAATTGTATTTATCCAATGACAGCCATGCAAAATTCTTCTGCTAAACTACTTAAGTTAATGTCCTACCTTCGCCATCTGCACAACATTGGGGAACTCGGTCAGACAAGAGATCGGTATCACATCATGGTAAGTTTTAAACCTTGACCTTGAATTAAAAGACAGAAGATTCACAGTTACCTCCAGCATCACAAACTATTATAGTAACACTATAACCAAACTCCTCAACTGTACGTCACAAACACATTCTCTGCTAATTCGTCTGAGACAAACTGCTTATGCTCCTCTATTGTAAATCGCTTTGGATGAAAGTGTCTGCTAAATGCATTAATGTAACTGTAAATGTTATATTTAGCAGGAAAGACAAAGAGAGAGTGAGAGAGACAGTTGAACTACCATTCATCTCTCTCTCTCAATCTATCAAAAAATAGCCATGTGAATCACTCCAGCATTCACAGGTGCCCTTGTCAATTATCTTACAGCCAATATGAAACATTCAAAGAGTCCATGAAGAGCTCCCTGTGTAAAAGAGAGGCTTTATAGATCAACCTCTCTCTGACATGTACACTGCCTCTTGTTCCCATCCCCATCATTAAAGGCCTTGAGCCAGGCTTTGGGTTGTAAAGGATAGATGTGACCTTGTGTTTCTGCTGCCTATTTTGAGCACTTAAGTCAGAACATCTTGGAAAATGAACAATGAGAGAGTATGTGACAGGAGAGAGTGGACGTGAATGTTTCTTTAAAAAGAAAAGTGTCTGCGACAGGGTTGTGCACCATTCAGAACTAAATTGAGAATATATTTTAAATTCCAATTCAATTTCTTAAACTGGATTTCAATTGAGGAAGCAAAAAGGACTTGTAAATCGAATGGAAGGAAGTAGCATTAAAAGGGAATGACGGTTTGAGACTCTATACTTTTACAATACTGTATATCAACAATTTACTTTTATATATCTCCTAAGGTATTTCAGGAGCATCTGTAACAAAAGTACTAATGAAACAGAATTCAGAACATCAAAGCAATACTTTGTTTCATCTGGGATGTATCTAAAGTACCTAAGCAATTAATGGTGTAATCGTGTATTAATTGTGTAATCTGGAAGTGTGTATCTAAAGTACCTAAGCAACAGTCGAAGGTGCTCCTGGTCTCCAATCACATCATACTTCACCGAGAAGACCAGGTGTCCCAGAGCGCTGTCCACTGAGTAATAATTAAAGTGCTCCTGCGGGAAGAGTTATAAATGCATAAAGCCTCTGAAAGACTCTTTACATTATCACAGATTCCTAAAAGCTCTGACTTTGAGAGACAGCAAGCCCAAAGAATATTATTACTGCAACGGCAATGAGACAAAACATCCAATGCAACTCTACTCCTGTTCTAAAAATAATTATTCATCAATTTTTAAATTGGTGAGAAAACAGTCCTTTGTAAACTATAGTTCATTGTAAACTATATCTCAACACAGTTAATATGGCAGGTAAAGCAAATATAAATAAAATAGATATGTAAATACATACAAAGCAAAATCTAACTCTTTTAATAATAATAATTACAATGATTTATTTTTATATAGGGCCTCAAGGTCACTTTAAAAACAACTAAATAATTTTTTCTCCACAAATATGCATATATCAGTGACTATAACATACCACACTGTATTAGCCAATATTTGGTCTTTTTAAATGATACTCAGTGGTTTTATGAGGCCAATATATTGTCTGATTTTAGGTTATTTTACTATATAAAATTCCATATTGCACATTGTGGTTGTTTATTTATATATATTTTTAAATAACCTGCATATTTTCTATTTATCACCACTTTTAGGATCCTTGGCCCTTCCATCTATTACTTGAGAGTTTAGTGTGATCATATGTATACAGTCATATATCACACAGTTCATTTAGCTTTGGTAAACCTGATTTCATTGCTAATGAATAATTAAATATAACTTTGTCTCCTCAGAATCTCACCTTGCCCAGGAAGTGTTTCCTGTAAATCTTTGCTATGCTGTTTGTCTCCAGTTTATCCTGTGATGCGGGACAAGGGGGCGGTTCCTCTGGTGTGGAGGAGGAGCCTAAATCATGATTGGTCCCTTCAATCCAGTAACCCCCAAACTGGGGCAGCAGAATGAGCGGTAAAGGGCCTGTACGACCCAATACCTGCCAGCCCACAAAAACAAAAGCAGCAATTTTACAACAAGAAAACATACATTTTTACATATAAAAAGCCAAACAAGTTTGCAACCTCATGGACGCTGGGATATGGAATGTAATCTTCCTCTGTCTGTGGGAGGAATAGAAAAAGATTAGAGATGTAGACATTGTGAGGCTCTCATCCGAGTCACTTTAAGCTGCAGATAAAGGAAATATAAAGGTGCGTAAAGAGACCTGTGGAGACTCGTGATTCCAAACAAACCCTGAACTATACAATATTCACAAGGCCTGCGGTGAGAGCATCAGATCACATGTTCTGGTGTTTTATGTTGACCTTAAATGCACAGAACTAAAACAAAGCACTTCTATATAGATTCCATACTTTATGGGCATTTATATTCGGAGTTGAATGTGTGATTCACCTTCATAAACTCATGAAAGTATAAAGCATCATATTGTAAGTAAGTCTGAGTATGAGTGCAGCCTAAGGACATGTTCTTACACAACAAACAACTAGACAGAGAGCAAAACTAAACAGAATACTTTCATATTCAAATACTGTATATACAAGCTATTTACTTTAATAAGCAAATTATTTTTTCTCATGTTCCTCTGATATAGTAAATTAAAAATTGACACTGATCTGCAGCATGAGAAAAGTTGAACTATTTTTAATGCAATACTTATGGCTCAAGATGCTGAAAGAGGTTTGCTCATTAAAACACTTTTCTTTTAAAAAACAATACCTGTATTTTAAATAAGTCATCCAACATTTTAGACTTCTACACTAAGCTACACGCAATGCATTTTGCCTTACAACTTGGCAAAAAGGTATTTTAACAGGCAATAATTATGCTGCCAACCTTTTGAACCAGCCTTCATGTCACAAGAGCCCAACTTGTCAACATTACAAAGCAGCAGAGCTTTTCTGAACGTTAAAGCTATGAGAATGAAGGTTATATGAAAGCATCCGCCTGTTACAAAAGTAGCATTGTGTTTCTATGCACATGTGATAACGCTGATGGCATTGACTGTGAACAGATTGTAATGACTATAACACTTGATGCTTGTTTGTGTGGCTCTAAATATACACACTTACTTTGAGAGGAGGTGGAAGAGAGCACCTCTGCTCGTCCATTCTACTGCTCTGTGTTCACAAAAAAGGAGACGTTCAATAAATACAGTCCATTTAAAACCATAAATCAAACTGAATTAACGTAATTCATATTCATTAATAGACCAGTACATACCAAAAATTACATTTCAGCATTTGTTAATAACTTGAAATAATATATACATTTGATACATTTCAAAGATTTATAACATGGACAATGTATAAAAAATTTAAACACAGAGACACTTGAAACATATTCTACGCAATTATTCAAACTTCTGAAGCAATAATGGAATAATACATTGGCATAAATATACTTAAAATCTATAATATAATATATAATTAAATAACAGATATTTAAAATAACTTATATTGCCCCTTTAGGTTTGTTACAGCCCTTAAGCAATAATGTACATTAGATATTATAGGACAGAAAATATTACTTAAATGTTAAAAAAAACTGACTTTTGTCATAATAGTTTAATTTAAAAAGGTCAGAGGTAAAATGCTCTTTATGCTCAAATTATGATGGATCAACAGGTTCAACAGATATTAAAATATGCTGACTAAGTGTTTGCATACTTGCGTAGACTATATTTATAACAATGTTTTCAAGAGTTTAATGACAGAAGAGCTCAAGCTACATATCTACATTTTAAAGTGAATGAGTGATACATTAAGAGAAAACCTCAGAATAGAGATGACAGATGACCGTAATAATAAGCAAAGACTGGGAAGGGGTCAACATATCGCAGGTTAAAAAAGGTCAGAGGTCATAAAAAGCAAGAGATTGCAGGAGAAGCAATAAACACAAAACCGGATGAAAATGTGGACTTCTCACCTGCATTCGCTCTATCATTGCAAATATATCTGATGTCTGAGAACCAGGAGGAATAGATAAAAGAGGGGGAGAGAGAGAGGAGGATGAACACAATGAGAAAGGATGAGATCTGACAGTCTGCGAGTCCATGTGAGAACGGCTCTCGGCTCTCTCAGTGACAGTGGCTTTGCAGTAATGGACAGAGCTCGATCAATCCAGCTTGATCCTACGATCAACAGTGCATCAGACTACCAGATGTCCTTCCTCCCTATCATACGGTTCATCTCAATGGGAGATGAAGACTGTGAAACAGCATAATTTAACACGGAGACAGAGCAGCTGTGCGTATGAAGGATGTGACCTGACTAGCTACAGCTGCGGTGTCATATCATTGAGCCCACAGCTCAAAATAAACCAGCATAAGTATATGAATTAAAGTGAACGTTGTTCAGAAATCACTGCCTGCTTATTAGCATGTTTGCTAATGCTTTGCATTTAAATATGTTACCCTATTTGTAGCAACAGCCAACATTACATTGTATGGGTCAAAAATTAGATTTTCTTTTATGCCAAAAATCATTAAGATATTAAGTAAATTTCCTACAATAAATATATCAAAACATAATTTTTTATTAGTAATATGCATTGCTAAGGACTTCATTTGGACAACTTTAAAGGCGATTTTCTCAATATTTAGATATTTTTGCACCCTCAGATTCCAGATTTTCAAATAGTTGTATCTCGGCCAAATATTGTCCTATCCTAACGAACCATTCATCAATGGAAAGATTATTTATTAATAATATTTCAGATATTTCAGATAAAAAAAATGGACCCTTATGACTGGTTATGTGATCCAGGGTCACATATAACCCTAAATATAAAACTTAACTCATGCTGAACTTTCTAAGTCAATGGGTTTTCCATGAAGATGATACAATAAGTAAAATTATAAATGTATATGTTGAAGATGGGATAACATAACATACTGTAGCAACACAACAGCCACCTGGTAACCTCTTAGCAACAGAACAGCCACTCAGAACTACCTACAACAATCTAACAATTACCTAGCAACCACATAGCAACACCAAAGCCAATCAGAACACCCCTGCAAACACATAGCAACACCCTGGCAACTTGGCAGCAAATTTTGCAAAGGCAAACACTACTAAAAATATTAAATATTAATTTAATAATAGTTTGTCAGAATGCATTGCCATTTTTAATGTTTAATGCTGATAAGACTGCAGCGTCAGGTAGGACTCTGCGAAATCCTTGCCAGTAACTGATTTAAACAAGAAATCACTCATACAGAGTTGTGAACTTGCACTTATATAACACACACTCAGAGTTCAGAGTACCTTACATGACTTCAGTGTAACAAACGCTATACTGAAACTGGAACTTCAGTGTGTTTCTCATATGGCTTGCTGATTCATCAAACACAAACACCACACACACATTTATATTTACAATTTACTTCTGTTGTTTTATATTAATCTAAATCGGTGTTTCTTTAACAATGAACATTCTGCGTCTGTTGACTTTTAGAGAGCTTTCTTAAAACAAACCATTTGTGAAAAGTTTATATCAAATATCTTCACAAAATTACTATGAAAAATATATTATTATTATTAAAAATAATTGAGTTTTTAGATTATTACAGTTTTTAAAATGCATTAACTCATATTATTATGATGGATTTTCATGGGTATAGAACACAAAAATCTATACATAGGTAATAATACCAAATATAATTAATGAAGGCATGAGAAAAAAGATTGCTGATGCAGTTTTTATGTAACCTTCATGCACAAAAAAACTGTTAGTTTTAATATAAATCAACCCCTAGGACATAAGATTGCCTAAAGTTTACGATACACCCAGTTAAATATCTTTATAACCCAAAGCCTATCCCTAAACCTACCTCTTAGATTTGAATTAAGACATCAATTAGTCTCCTTATTTGATTAACTGTTGGGAGGTCCCATCATTTCTGTTATGGTCAGTTCTTCTATCATTGTGGGGACATTTGGTTCTCACGTGCAGCTAATGCACACTTGACTGAAATGCTATTTCCTAAATTCATTTCACAAATTGTTATGAATCAACCAAGCAGAGTATATGACATTTCTCAATATAAGAGAGAATTCTTTCTCAAGCAAGACATGCTATAACACTATTGCATCACAAACGTGCAGAGTACACTCTGTACAGATCCTATGCAAACATGTATGACTCAAAACCCTCAGATCAATATATGATCAGAATTCAAATCTACAATTATCTCTGAAACAAGGTCAATAACTGAAATTTAAATTCACATTGTCAATTTTCTCCCAAATCTGCATGACCATAATGCAACAAAACATTCTCTTGTTAATACACTAATATATTATTCAAACTGTAAAGTATTTATACATAATGATAATATCAGACAGCATGATTCTCATTACCGAATTACATCATGAGAGGAATAATCAATGAGAATCATCATCGATAATGATCATTAAAAACGAAATCAAAAGTAAAACACACCACACATTACAGTAAAAAGAAACGCAATCACACATTACACTAATACATTATGTCTACACTCTTACACTTGTCCTTTCTATATAAACACACAAACTCACACATTTCACTGTTATTGATTTCTCCTCACACTTTCATACATTAAGTCTACTCACATCACTGAAGCACCTGCGGTGGTGCATGGCAGCGAGTGCTGGACTGCGAAACCTGTACATACTCCTGGCCATGATGAAGTCAATTAAATCAGCTGAACCCTTAGAGACACGACTGTGACCGGCAACGAAACACTCTTTCTCTCAATCTTCATATGTTCTACTCCTGAGAAAAGCAGCGGGGAAGGCAAGAAAAAGGCCGATAGCTTCCTCAATCTGCTACAACTTCCCCTATTCTAGTCAAGCATGCCACACGAAACAGCCTCTAATGAAGGAAATCACTGGTGTGTGTGTGTGTGTGTGTGTGTGTGTGTGTGTGTGTGTGTGTGTGTGTGTGTGTGTGTGTGTGTGTGTGTGTGTGTGTGTGTGTGTGTGTGTGTGTGAGCCCAGAAGCGTCATGCCCATTCAAAATACACATGCCTCCCTCAGATTTACAAGCCAGGGGACATGCAAAAAAGTGTTTTTTGTATCTTTAATAATTAAAATGCACAATTACATTTTGTCCAAAACACTTGCAGAAATCACCAATTATCAAAATGTCAAAACTCCTCTTTTCAATATTCAAAATGCCCAGTGACTGGCTTGTGAAGGTTCGCATGAAGCGAGTCTGCGAAATCTCATGACATCTAAATCTAAGACCTTCAAGTGACCTTAAGATGTTATCTCAATAGCGTTATACTGTACAATAACAGATGAGGTTTTGTGCGTTTATCGCTTTGATACACAAGCTTCTCTTTCTTCATTCTCCAAATATCTAATGTAATATATAGCTGCAAATATTCCCCATTATATTATAGTGTATTTGTCAGAAATAAAAGCAGGCTAAAAATGTAAAATGGTAAGATGACATAATGTCACAGTTGCTGAAAGGATAACATGACTTCCTGTTATCACATTACGGCCACATGTTGCACAACTATAATGCATTTGCCAACACAATATTACAGAAATACTTCAACAGCATGAGTGTCATATAAGCAGGCTGTTTAATAGCCTTAATGTGAGAATATTTTAAGGCAATATGACAGAAAACAGCTTAAGAAAATGGCTATAAATGTGAATAATGTGCAACCAAAGCAGAGTTACGGGGATAGGGTTGGAAATAAGCCTTGTTGAAAATTAACTTCTATGTTTTCTACTATCTTCAAACAAAAGTTGCATGGTGGTGTTGTGGTAAAACCATCCTGTTGTAATGCTGTGGAACTCTTGTGTAATTCTGGGATCATTCCCAGGATCAAGGTGTTTACACGGACTCTGGAAGGTATTGGTATGGGAAACCCAGAATGTCATTCCTGTGAGGCAGGTTTCTACACAATGTCTGTTCCCAGAGGGGGGGGGGAAACTTTTTCAGATCTATTTTCATTTCAGTATTAACTTCATGTCAGATGTTTCTCATAAAATGAAGTAGGGCAATTAAAAACAGATAGAAGTGAGACAATTGCTGAGATAATGTAAAATTAACTTCAGTTTATTTTTATTTCAGTTTTAGTGTTTTAGTTAGCAATTCTAGTACTGTAACTTAAACTTATTTTATGTCATTTAAAATCTCTAGTTGTTTAAGTTGTTGTTGTTTTTTCATTAATATTGGTCAGCTGTAAATGAGCTGTAAATGCCATGTGATGAATTACTCTAGCACTGCAGGAAAATGATGCACGCATTTCCATGCCATTCGTCAGCGTCCATCTTCAACTGTGACATGAATCCCAGCAGACAGGAAAAAATGAGTCCATTTAATGCTTTTAGGCACCAAAACAAATACAATAAAACATTTGCCATTTAAAAGTTTCAATTTGCTCTCAAATGGAACAATTGAGATATTAAAAAGAACTCATTTGCAATATATTTCGTGTGATAAGATACCTACTCAACTCTATGTACAATAAAACCTTATTTTGCATTATACAAACTTGCTTACTATTAGTAGTTGGGGAGTAAAACAAAACACTAATGCAAAGTCCATAATCCACAGACAATAAACATTAAATTAAAAAAATGCATGCTAACTTAACTTGTTTACAATCCAATTTCACTTGGATCAGGTTGAAACTAAATTCACAGCCATTATAATCCCAGTGTGGCTCTGCAGAGATGCTGAGCTGATTGCATCTTGCATTATGAGATTCTTAGTGAAATACATAAATGCTAAACTACACCACCTAGACTGAGCTAATCTTATTCAACCTCTCATAATGCCATCGAGACACTAATCATTCAAGGACATCCCTAAACACGGACACTTCAGTCCTCCTGGCTCCCAGAAGCCCTTGTGCTAATGGCTCTCAGAGCTGCTCAGAGACACAGATGAGTTCAATTAAAAAAGCTCTTGGGTGTTAAATGAGGGGAACATGTGTCCCTGGAGAAGAGCTAGCAATGGTTCATCTTCAGATAATAAAACTTGCTAAAGACTTATTTAACATTTGATATTACAAAAAGAGCAGTACCTTTTGAGGTTCTGCTGAGTGGGGGTCCGTCAGTGGAGACAAGAGAGGCGGAACTTCCTCAAAAATATATTTAAAGCCTCCCTAAAAGGTACCTCATGGACCGCCACCGGTTCAGCTCACCCTAAAAGGTGCCAAAGCGACTGAAGTGCTTTAACTTGCAGTTCATCGGGAGATCTTAAAGCCTGGAGGAGCTTTGATTTCTTTTTGATCAAATTAGCATTCCGTTCCTCAACAAAGGATAATTTCTAAAGTTAAACTTGGATGTTGGTCCTTGAGGGGGAATCTTAGAGCTAGCGCAGAATTATCTGGTGCCACACTTCATCCGATTAAGCATGAGTTACAAAAGAATCCTTTCTGTGGAGGACTGGGAGTGCTGCCTAAAATAAAATGAAGGAATCAATTATGAGTTCATAAAATAATAAGTTCATATAATAATAATAATGTTACCATCTATTTGCCAAGGAGAATTCATTGTGTTTAACCAACTTCTGATTTATATTAAACACCTCCCTATGGCTACCAACAAAAATTTAAATAACGGAAAAATCTTTAAATAAAATTTAGTCAAAAGTTATACATTTGTGTTTGTAGAATGCCAAGTGTATATATTTGTCAATTTGAAAAGTGATTATTTATTTAAAATACCGTTCAAAAGATTGGGGTCGGTAGATTTGTAATGTTTTTGAAAAAAGTCTTATGCTATGTGTTTGATTAAAAAAAAACAGTAAAAAATACAAATATCGTGAAATATTATTGCACTTTAAAATAAATATTTTCTTTTGGAATATGATCTTCATTCCTGTGATGGCAAAGCTGAATTTTCAGCATCATTACTCCAGTCTTCAGTGTTGATTCTTCAGAAATCATTCTAATATGCTGATGTGATATTAAAGCTGAAAACCTTTGTGCTGCTTAATTTTGTGGGTACCATGATTAGTTTTTCAGGATTGTTTGATGAACAGAAAGTTCAATAGGAACATTATTTATTTAAAACAGAAATCATATAACATTATAATTGTCTTTACTGTCACTTTTAAATAGTTAACTGCATCCTTGTTGAATATAAGTATTGTTTTTTTATATATATACAAACAGTATTGCACATTTTTTCATTTTAAATTAATAATTACATTACTGATTTCATCCTTTTATTTTTGTGACACTCCAATAATCAAGTCCTCCACAGAAATCAACAAAATTATGAAAAAGAAAAAAGTATACACAGACAAAAAGCCGCAACTCATCTATTTGTAATAGATGGTTGTCACAAGAAACAGGAAAAGACAGGTGAACAGCAGGAAGAAATAAATGAGAGAAGGCAGTCGTTTGATATTCCTAGCACTTCTCTGACTGAACCCAAGGCTCTGCTGGAATATAACATGATTAGAGGAAAGAGGAGTGAAATGTTAAAACCTGCCAAACCTTTAGAAGAGTCGGAGCAGGTGATGGCGGAAAGGACTTGACCAGACCGGGACGTTCTAACGGGTCAGATATTCGCGGGATTCTGCCATCTTGTTTCCTGCGGACAAACAAAAACTCAGAACTAAAGCATGAGCATTAACAACTCAAGGCAATCAGATCATTCACATTGGCACATTTGCTACAAGTGTTCGTCTCAAGATCAAATTAGAAATGCTCAGCATCATTCGACTGCTCCAGCTGAGAAGGAATTGATTAGTTAGTATGCAATACAATATGCTGAAAAAGCCACAGGTGTGTGAATGCAGACTGTGAATGAGTATGGCTCAATGACACACACCGCACGGAGTAGAATCAAGCCCTCAGTTTTTGTTCCCTCTCTCCACTGGCCTGTAATTTGACTCAAGCCAGTGCCTCAGTTCAAACACATTATTTCACATCACACCGACTGCACTCAGCTCGCGTCGCTTTTAACAGCCGATCCTAAATCAATTAAAACTCCCCTGCTATTTGGCACACAATCTGTTCCTCCATGCCAGTCTGGACACAAATGAATGTCTGTCTGAAGGCACGTAACGGTTTTTAGTGCTTTGTTTTATGAGCTGATAATGATCTATTCATCCAGACTGTATCCAGATTATTATTTTATTATTACACTGAATTTTGCATGAGGTGGCCCTACAGTTCATAGCAAAACAGGACCATAAATATAATATGGTGACTTTGGAATAGCATACCTGAAATAAACAGCTTGAAAGCAAGATGACCTCTGGAGGACGACCTTTAGAGATTTATTCACTGTCGGTACAAAAGCACCTTCAGATGGCAAGCCTGCATATCATTCAGGCACTTTTCTGTTGGATACTACATGCAAAAAATGGCAAGAGAGACTCAAAACAGCAACCTCCAAATATTGGCTGACTTAAACAATTTCCAGGAGTCAAAGTGGGCAGGTTTTTAAAAAAAAAAAAGTCAGTTGGGAAACAAGTTGTGTTTGCGAATTCCCCTTCTACCACAATGATCACTTCTGAGTAGGAACTAGTGACTGGATTCTTGGCATTTTGGCATGATTTGCAACTTTCCTTGCAGTGAATCTATGAAAGACAGGGTTCATAGTTACAGATATACATAACTTAATGTAGTTTGAGGCATTCAGTACACTCTTAAAAATAAAGGTGGGGGCTTTCTCAACAATGCCACAGAAGAACCATTCAGTGTACAGCTCTTAAAAATAACCTTTTTCTTTTCGATATAACCTTGTTCCACTATAAAGAACGTTTTGTGGAATGGAAAAGTTCCATGGGAGTTAAAGGTTCTTCATGGAACCATAAGGGGCGTTCACACCAGAGGAACCGTTTCATAGTTCATAGAACTATTGGCGTAAGTACCCACTTTTTGGCGTGTTCGCACAGCAGGAATTATGAACTCCGTTTGAGGGAACTAAATTAGCTCCTACTTCAGAATAGGGTGTAAAACAGTTCTATAAGAACTACCAGTGATGTAGGTGTACACTGATTGACCAAACGCATACCAAAAACCAGCTACCCTCTATTTTTTCAAATAAATGTAAAAAAAATGTACTCCACAAACAAGAAAAAACAGCGATAACGGCATTTAGCTGCCTGTTGTCTGCAGCATTGTGTTCTTTTCTCAGCCTCGATATGTAGCACTGCAAGCTGTCATAGGAGATTTAGCTAGATTTTCGTGCTCTTTCTATCACATAAATTGCGCGTTTACATTCCATCTCCGTTATCACGAAACCCACAACACCCATCAAATACATTTCCGTTCATGACATCCTCCATTCACCGGTAGTTGACGTTTAAGTGCCGTGAATAAAGACAGAAAAATAGGGGGAAATTGGTTCTCTTGGAACCACCATGCTGGCTAGTTCCTAGAACTATGCGGTGAAAAAGTGCCTATAGATACCAAAAAAGCCTTGATTTTTGAGAGTGTTCAGGGATTCAGTAGAACATAATTGATCAAATACTAAAAATGTCAGATTTATCAGCCCAAATAGGTGTTTTTGACCAAAACATGCTGCAATGTGGACCAGATTTTGTGATGATATTCATTGTTTTGGCTACATTGTGTGACACTATTGCTTGAAGGTCTGAACCTCTTATGCGCAGAGGTCACAGAAAATCACAAGACTATGTGAGGACCATGACATCCAACTAAGGAGAACGGTGAAGCTTCTGCTTATGCTGCACAGAAAAGTGACAATTTACATATTGTTAAAAACCAAATGAAACCGAGGTCACCTTAGATAGCAGGACAAAAATCCATTTCAGTTGTAAGTGGCTGAGACACATCTTGAAAGGGATGTCAGATACCAACAAAATCATGTCCTGTCACCAAAGGCACAGCAGTGTTTTATTTTAACTCTTGAGGATCACCAGAGCTGACTCACTTCATTAGCCTGATGGCAGGTTATGTGCTAAAAAGCCCCTGAAGTCGTTGAGGAGTTTTGACAGCGGTACAAGCTGTTGATTTGTCACAGCACATAAGCCTAGCTTGACTGAGATGTGGCACAAGAGGCTGATACAAAACACAATGCCAGCGACATTTCCATAGAGACGGTGAGTGTGGGTATTTGCATTTGAAGACAAACACTACACCAGACAGCTCTGAAACTATTTACTCTACAAATGTAATTATTCTTGCATTTTCTGATCCATCTTGATTCCAAAAATGTTTACCTACACTGTGCTGTTCCTATCTGTGTGTAGCACCTACAGCTCTGCAAGACCATTCAGAGAACATTAGGAAAGATGTATCTGCATCTGATAATAAATCTGCAACCCATAAGTATCACCTATTTCAAACCTGAAAGAAGGTAGCAAATCATAAGAGAGTGCATTTACATTAAATTCTTAAAGGTACAGTGGCAAAAACAGAAGGATCATGTGACACTAGAATAATGGCTGATGAAAAAAATCTGGAATAAATTCAATTTTAAAGTATATTAAAACAGAAAAAAACTATTTTAAATTGTAGTGATATTTCACAATATACACTGAACAAATTATAAACGCAACACTTGTTTTTGCCCCCATTTTTCGTGAGCTGAACTCAAAGATCTAAGACTTTTTCTATGTACACAAAAGGCCTATTTCTCTCAAATATTGTTCACAAATCTGTCTAAATCTGTGTTAGTGAGCACTTCTCCTTTGCCGAGATAATCCATCCACCTCACAGGTGTGGCATATCAAGATGCTGATTAGACAGCATGATTATTGCACAGGTGTGCCTTAGGCTGGCCACAATAAAAGACCACTCTAAAATGTGCAGTTTTATCACACAGCATGATGCCACAGATGTCGCAAGTTTTGAGGGAGCGTGCAATTGGCATGCTGACTGCAGGAATGTCCACCAGAGCTGTTGCCCGTGAATATAATGTTAATTTCTCTAATAAGTGCAGAGTGGCAGTACATTGGCCACATTCGATGGCGTCTGGCACTTTGGAGAGGTGTTCTCTTCACGGATGAATCCCGTTTTTGACTGTACAGGGTAAATGGTAGACAGCGTGTATGGCGTCGTGTGGGTGAGCGGTTTGCTGATGTCAACATTGTGGATCGAGTGGCCCATGGTGGCGGTGGGGTTATGGTATGGGCAGGCGTATGTTATGGACAATGAACACAGGTAGGTATTTTATTGTCTAATCAGCATCTTGATATGCCACACCTGTGAGGTGGATGGATTATCTCGGCAAAGGAGAAGTGCTCACTAACACAGATTTAGACAGATTTGTGAACAATATTTGAGAGAAATAGGCCTTTTGCATACATAGAAAAAGTCTTAGATCTTTGAGTTCAGCTCATGAAAAATGGGGGCAAAAATGGGGGTGTGTTGCGTTTATAATTTTGTTCAGTGTAACATTCATTTTTATTTGAACAAATCAGTCTTGGTGAGGGACTTCTTTCAAAACACACACAAAAAAATAATATCAACCACAAACTTTTGAGGGGTATCGTGACTCGTGAGTTTAAACTTATTTGTGTAAAACAAAAATGTCCTTAGCATGTTGTTAGTGCTATGCTCTATCAATTGAGCAACAAACAAACAAAAACACTAATATAGAAATTAAATTATTTTACAAAGTAATATAAGACCCCTTTAAGACCCACATTGGGCAAGGATTAGGAAAGGCTCAGGTAAACTTGGAGGTAGAAAGAATCACAGGATTCATACAGAAAATGCAAAACAGCGCTGCTCCCTGGGTCTGTCAGGTGCACCTGCTAATACAAATTAATTTGACTGTGTTTACATGAATTAGCAATAAGCTATCTGACACTAGCGCAGAACTACAGAACAGAGGTTGCATTAAGATCAAATCATGCACACACATTATATAGCTAAACAGATTACCAGACACATGCGGTACGTTCATTACTCTGCAATTCGCAAAAATGCAAAAAAACACAAACAAAACTCAAACCTATCACCTAGGGTAAGTGTGAACTTGAGGAAACCACAAGTGAAATCAATAGGATTTACTAAATCACTAACATGCAAAAACTAGAGGTGCAAATGACATTCTTAGTGCAGCAATAGCATCCTGCATATGTTGTTATTATTGGTGGAGTTAACATACTAAACACACTCAAATCTAAATAACAAAGATCTTTAACCAACATTTGCAAGAAATCACTATACAGTCACCAGAAAATGGTATCAGTGCATCACTACCAAAAACAACACCATGCCCCCAAAACAAGCCCACACACAGCTCACTCGGCTTCATCACAACCTGCTCCACTATTACAGTCTCTGACACCTCTTCAGCTGACTGCCTCCCACTACGACCACCTGAGCTCCACACCAGGAGAAGACAGACCATCTTATGATGGAGCGACAGAGAGAAAGAGAGAGCGACACATTACTTACTTGTACACATGCACAGATGACAAATCAGTGCTGAGCAATCTGTTCTGCAGCTCTAAACCAAATGGGCAGGTGACAGACAGAGCTCTCGTTTTCCTATCGCTCCCTCCCTTTCTCTCTCTCGTCCTCCTAACTCTTTCTGTTTCTTTCCCTCCCCTGGCTTCTCACGCCAATTTATGACTCACTCCTCTCCTCTCTTGCCTTTTTTTGGGATATCAGCCCAGAATCTACTACTTTTGAACCAGTTTGAGATTTCTGCATCCCTTTATCAGACCTGTTTTGACATTTTGCCAATTGTTCTTTTGCCAATATTTCTATATCCTTGCAGCCACCAATACATCCTGCTGATGACAGTGCTGCTTTTGGCTAACGGTATAGTCCTCCCGAATCTGGCAATTCAGTTACTCACTCTTCAAGTCGATACAAACATACATAACTTTTGTCTGTGGAATAGAATAGAATAGAATAGAATAAAACAGAACGTTTTCCATGCAGTTACCTTGATTGGAGACTCAGGCTTTAGTGGCATAGTGTCACTAGTGCCATACAATTACATTCAATGCAAAGTCTTGGAAGATTCATGACCAAATCCTTCTTCTGAATAAGATCTTTAAATTAATCTGTTGATTCAGTTCTCATAAACGTTCACGATCTGGTCAGAAATAAAGTTATGTTTCTGGGATGATATGAGGTTTATCTACCTAAATTAATGATTTAGACAACGTAAGGGCAAATTAATTTAAACACAAATTAAAAATACTATATTCACTATTTTGCTTTTAAAATGCCTTGTCCTATTGATTTCCAATGTAAACGCTGTACTACAAATGCAACTTCTAACAAGTCACATTATTTTCAGTGGTAACTAACAGCATGTCACAGATTCTGTCAATAGAGCTTAACTTGTTTTGAACTCAAAACATTCCCTGTGTGTGTGTGTGTGTGTGTGTGTGTGTGTGTGTGTGTGTGTGTGTGTGTGTGTGTGTGTGTGTGTGTGTGTGTGTGTGTGTGTGTGTGTGTGTGTGTGTGTGTGTGTGTGTGTAATTCGAGCCTCTTATGTAGTTTTAAAGGGATGTTATCTGTCAAGTCTACAATTAGCCCACTCAGCCCTCTAAACTACATCAAACGGACTTGTTGCCAATCCCAAACCATTCCCACAGCTGCAGGCTTACTGAACCGAAGGACTATCTCAGATCGGCACATCCCTCACAGAGACAGTCACCACAGAGTTCCCATCAGTCCTCACTTTATGCAGCAGCAGTAAATGGGTGGTAAAATCTCACAAAATTACACAACACTTTTATTTTCAACACCAATACGGGTTCCCTAAATACCGCACAACTTCTAGAACTAGAAAACACACAATAAAATGTATGGAAAGAAGATGTGACTGAATGATCTTGCTTGCTTTAGGAAAAATAAAATAAAATGATTTTGACTTAGCAATGTACTGTACGTAACAATGAAAATCATCTAAACCGCACGCACACTCTTCTCTTGTCTTGTTACAATGTCTCAGAGCGGGACAGCATAAATAAAAGCAGCAAGCAATAAAACCAACTGTATCTGCATCATTTATTCATGGTGTGACGCATGCTGGGAAGTCAAGTCTACATCTATCAATGTTACAACTTACAGAATCAAGTTCATTATACTTCCTCCAACTACTCTGAATTTACTTCTGAAGTTGAAAATTCTAATGAGTTACAGGAGAAATATCAAGTATATTAGAACACTGAGCCCAGATTAGAACTCCAAGCCATAAAAAAATCTCTTCAGCAGTAAAACTTTTCTTTGGGACAATAAATCACCCCCACAACACTGTCTGCATGTTATTGCAGACAACTTTGTATCTTACCAAATATGGTTGACTTTCCGTAGAACAGACTCAGAAAGGCTCAACCTCCTGCCATTCCCATGTACAGAGTTCCCCAACATGCTTCTCAGCAGCTCCACGCAAATGGACCAGGCCTCTTCTCTCTAAAGCTTTTCTGTCCCCACCCAAGTAGACAGAGACTCGGGTTTGAGACGTCCACCTGATTGTTGAGCTCTTTGTGTTTACAGTTGAAGTTTCACTCCCGGCTCTTGGGGAAGTGAAGAAGTCAAACCTGTTTTCAAGTATTCTCTCCATAATTGGTCTTTACTCGGCCCACAGCAGGAGGGTCCAGGACCCAAGGGCAAGAACAACTGACCATGGAAATGAATGAGCTGGGTGTTGATCTCCTTTTGTCATGTCAACGGAAACATCCAGTCATATTGGATCAATAAAAATGGACCTGAGCAATCAAGTATCTAGATATTTTTGATGGGCTATTTTGACATGGGTCAGTGAACAACCACCTAGCAACTCCCTAGCAACCACCCAGAACACCCTAACATGCTAAAAATGAATCAGAACTTCTTTTCAACTGTTGAGGCAAGTTTTGCACAACACACACACATTAATAACATACAAAATGTGTTTGAATAATTAATTTATGCAAATGAATAGGCAAATAAATGGAATGATAAATAGAAAACATATTCCGTAAAGAGTGTTATATTTGTCTGCTTTCAGATATCTTGACTGTGTTTTCCCTGTATGCATGGATGAAATGAATATTCACTGACAACAGTGCTTCAAAACACACTGTCTGATCTTAGACACACAACATCATCCAGGCTCTCGGCTGACTCTGGTGTCATGGGAATTATTTCTGAAACAAAACTGACAGAATTCAGGTCTACTTTCAAACTCTCATTCAAACCTCTCAATCACTCTCTGACTAAAACAATCCAACTAGCAAATGCTGTTAATCCATATCTTTTGCATAATCATCATTAAGAAATAATAATCAAAAAGAATCCATCAAACAAGAAATACTTAAGGTAACAATACATTAAAATAATATTTTCAGCTGAAAATCCCTTTTAGTTTAATCAGGTAACACCTATGGGTGGAGAACCTTACAGCCTGTTTTCTCACCGGACTAGTTTTACACTTAAAAACACAGTCGGAATGAACATCGCGTTTGAAAAATAGCATTCTAACAGGGGTGTACAAAATATACATATAGAGATAGAAAGATACAGTACACATATGATACATATGTAAAAAGTTTCATTTTGAATAATTACATATTATATATATTTATACATATATAATAATAATTATATATATATATATATATATATATATATATATATTCAATTAAATATATATTGAAGCAAAAGTTGTATATTTGCATTTGTAAAATACTTAGGAAATGTATTTATTTACATTTTATTAAATAATATTCTATTCTATTATTTTATATTATATTATGTTAATAATTTGATAACAGATTATGTCATATTATTTATTTGTAAATGTATTTATTTATTTACCAGAACACCAATAATAAAATATTAACACCAAAATCAACAAAATGACAAAGAATTAAAAAGAAAGTTGGACAAACACAGACAGATAGGGAAAACACCAGGGTAAAAACAGTATGGGGAAAACAACACATTTAATAGAGTTTCCAGGGTGAAATGAAGGTCAACATCCTGAAGGGCCCAACCACTGCTGCTCAAGCACCTGTTGTCATGTTGAGCTGTGAGGTAATTCACAACCTCCGTTTGCCCTCTTCAGGGTATATCACAATCACACAGACACAAACCTCTAGCTCTTCATGTCAAACAGCAGCTAAATCAACTGAATCCAGTGTGAAGATTTCATTTACAGATACTAAACGCTTTGACTTCATATCTCATAATTACATATTGAGAATTTCTATAATGCAAGATTCAGAGTAGTGATAGAGGCAGCAAAAATATTATGCATTTCTAACAGAACCCATTAACCCATCCAAAATTATCATAGATGAACAGCAGTTGAACCAGTTCCCATGTCTTCCTACAATTTCAGTCTCTGCCGTACAGTAAGAAATTGAAATGTAATCGATCTGTTCCATTGTAAACTCACCCAAATAAAGTTCCAGCCTGCTCTTGCGCTTTCCAGACATCAGGTAAGAGGAAAAAAGTTTTCCAGAGCTCCACAGCACCACATAGCAGAGAATAATTTTCAATGGCACCTTAAACAAGCATTTTAATAACCTCTTTCAGACTGAAGCACATTCTGTGGAAGCACAGATCTCTGGAGCTTTACTTATCCTGTCAACTTAGATGACTTGACGCCGCTGTGAGACATAGCTTACAAACGTCCCCCAAAGACCACTGCTGTCCTCACAATACCAGTGTCCTCACAGAATCGGTGTGAACTACAGTCAAAAACAAACAAAAAAACAAAGCACTGCTGTCCCTATCCTACCACAACAAAACGATTTCAACTATTATTTATTGCAAAACCACTTAAACGGATCAGAATGTTACAGTACAAACAGTTATTGCATTATCATTAGTGATCAAGTTCAAGCCTAAGTTTACTACTTAAATATTAGTTTAAATACTATTAAAACAACAACTTAAACCGCTAATAGGCCTAGATTAAAACAAATATTAAAATGTTGTGTTTTTATATTCAAAGAAACAGATGTGAGCCTGGACTCCAAAACCAGTCATAAGTCGCTCGGGTATATTTGTAGCAATAGCCAACAATACATTATATGGGACAAAAATATAGATTTTTCTTTTATGCCAAAAATCTTTTTCAGGATATTAATTAAAGAGCATGTTCTATGAAGATATTTCACAAATTTCCTACCATAAATATATTAAAACTACATTTTTGATTAGTAATATGCATTTTTTAAGGACTTCAGTTGGACAACTTTGAAGGTGGATTTTCTCAATATTTAGATTTTTTGCACCTTCAGTTTCCAGATTTTCAAATAGTTGTATCCTGGCCTATTATTGTCCTATCCTAATAAACCATACATCAACGGAAAGATTATTTATTCAGCTTTGACTCGGGTGATGTATAAATCTCGATTTAAAAAATTGGACCTTATGACTAGTTTTGTTGTCCAGGGTCACAAATACGTTCCAGGCAGTTAATCAGACAACATTTAACCATTCTGAGACTATCGCATTGACCAATAACTGTGTATGCTTGACCAATGAACAGAAATGGTAGTTCATTCCAAGAACTACAGCTTATATTTTGTTTTGTTTTTAAATGTAGCAAATAATTAACTATAATAATAATAATAAAATATCATCAACTTACAGCAACTTATTTTTGGATAATGTATGGTATATGGTAATGCATGATATGTATGGTACATGACCCATGGTACCAGGTACCTTGGTGTACTACATAAATACTATGGCATATAAACATGGTAATCATTCAGCACTATGGTAAATCAAAGCACCATATTATTAATATTGTCCTTCCTGAGTACATCTAACACTGCATCAACAGCATCACTCAAGAGCGTCCCTGTTGCCCCTGACAGCTTTTATCCCAAGCACATGCTCGTCCCATGTGAAAGGACGCAGGGACGCCCCATCCAGTGCACAGCTTTTACTATCGCCTCCATACGCCCTTTTACAGCCTGTTTCTTACAAATCTGAGAGCTGTCTTAACAATTTTCTCAGGCCTGCAAGATAAAGACCAGCTTAGAAAGCCCACACGGGCCACGTCTCAGCAACTATAACAGCAGAGACATTCATGCCATACAGAAGAGAATACCAGGCCGATGCGTAATACTGATTTGAATAGGTCTGATCATAAAAGCATTGTGTCTCCAAACAGCACAGGCTCTGACAGTGGCAGTGGGCGTATATGAGAGGAAGCGTTCGGACGCAAAGTGACTCGGTGCAGTGAAATTCCAAACATGCACGGCTAAAGAGCACTTGAAAAGGCAAACGATTAAAGTTACAAATGCGCTTCTACCTGTTTTTACAGCCAATTCCAATTCATGTTTACATTTTTATATGTCCAAAATAAAGGCAAATAAATCGGATGACATTTGATCATGTTGAGATTTTCAAACTGACCAATGTGTCTGCTTAACCAAAAAAAAAATGTAAAGCTATTTAAACACTACTTACTTACAAGAGATAAAATCACATTATTCAATATTTTATATTAAATATTATCAAATAAATCTGTAAGAGTTTATTTTTTCCATCAAAAAAAGAATTTTTCACGGTTTGACTTCATTTAATGTCAATGGATGGTGTCGCTCAGTCCCAGGGCCGGTGTTTTAAACAACAGCTCCAACCCTAATTAAACACACCTGAAGCAGCTAATCAAGCTCTTATAGGCATACTAGAAGCTTCCATGCAGGTGTGCTGAGGCAAGTTGAAGCCTGAGTTTGGACACCCCTGGACTAATAATTAAACAAATCTATGGAAGTCAATGGCTACCGTGAGCTGTTTGGTTACCAGCATTCTTCAAAACATCCTCTTTTGCGTTCAACAACTGAGAGAAATGTATACAGGTTTAGAAAAATTTGAGGGTCAGTAATTGATGACAGAATCGATGACTTTCAGTGAACTATCCCTTTAATGTGAGGTATAATTTACGTAGATGTTACACACCAAAGTTTAATACTTAAGGGCAGGGGATTGTTAATACTATGAAAGCAACAACTTACAGTGCAAATAGATACATATTCAGTGTTTTCATATTCAAAGAATGTCTTTTGTTTCTTCCAATACATGTACAACAAAGTTTGGATGTTTATCTGACAACATACCTCAGGACGAGGGCACTTAATGTGTTTGCTTCATGTTTTATTCAACTAAAGCGAGCTGTTGAAACACTTACTGTCTGAGTATGTGGAAGTGAAAAGGGTAAAAGACAGAGAGGAGGATGTAACGGAGGAAAACAGATAACAACTGTAAGAAAGCAAGGGGAAAAGATTAGTATAAAGATAGCTAGTTTTCACGTGTGCTGTTTCTCTTGGGTCTCTCTTCACATTAGCATGCACTACAGCGCTCATCTGGGATGATACGTGCGGAGTGAAACCCAGGTCCCACCATAATTACATCCCGCCATTCGCCCTCTCCCTTCACGTTCCCTCTTCTCTGCAGACACATCCTCTTCACAGCCATTATAAACCAGCTTTACACATAACCAGTTCCCTCTGTAGTAACTAGCGCTGTCAGTCAAGCAGGCGTAAAACTTTCCACCAGCAGTACAGTGTGGGGGTGGCTGATGCGAAAGATATCGGAGAGTTTGCCTGTATTTGTGAGGTAACTAGATCCAACCTGCCCTTTTCAACTGCTCACACAAATCATACAGTAGTTGAGGTGACCTTTACAGTTATGGAATGTGATGACAAACTTTGTGCCTTGTGTCCAAACTTGTGTACAGGGGGGGGGGATATGTGACACAAAAGCCATGGGTTTAAATTAAACGTGATACACTACAGTGGAAAAAAATATTAATACAATTATTTTATTTTTTATATGATTTTAATTAAATATATATTTTCATTAAAAAAACATCAAAATATCCTTAAAACAAGATACATTTACATATATGCCAATTTAGTAAAACAAATATTCAATAAATATTATCTGAAAATAAGCACCTTTAATATTCAATTTAGCTTCTGAAGTACTTTTATCATAATTTGCACAAGGATGTTTAGAGAAAAAAACAACAACAGAAAATATCTGATTAAGACTTTTATTTGACCGTTAATAAAAGTGTGCTGCATTACATTCAACTTGGAAAGCACACATTCCCTAGTTGGAAAAGTTTGAAAATCGTACTTAATTCTGACTTTTAATTTGGAAAGACGGTTATTATTTCCCTTTTGTGTCTGAACATAATATTTTCAGTTTTCAATTTTTTTTTAGGAAACGTTAGTATAATTGATGCATAAAAGTAATTATAAAAAAATGTATTATTAAACATTAAATGATATTATATACTTTTAATACTAACTACTTTCAAGAAAGTGAAGGACTTACCAAATAGGTCTTGACCTGGAGAAGGATTTGTCCACTCTGTGGAGAATAGAAACATGGTATTTTTAAAAACACGTGCATTTTGAATGTTTGCACATATTCTGACAACCGTAAGCCCTTATAGCCATTAAACAAAAAGAGCGGTCATTGATTTCACGCTTTTAACACATTCTGGCAATAAATCTCCACACAGAGTCTGCTAAATGATAATCAATTCACTGCTGATGAACACTTCATGCACTTGATGGGATAATGATTCAGCAAATCTATCAAGTTAACGAAGGATGAGGACCAATAAGATAATGAAGGACCACTGGAGCACATCATCAATTAATACAAGCAATTGCTATCGCTTTGAAACCTTTCCGCCATCCTCTCTCACTGTGCGCAGTGACAAACCTTTAACCCCCTCATACTTTTACTTTGTATTTATTTATAACGTTTCTTTTGATTTTGATGGAAAACTCAACAGTTCTGCTCGACAAAAGCTGTAGAATTGTACGGAGGGCATTTGTGGTTGTGAGACGCTAATGAGAGAAGCAGCTTCTCTGTCGTTTTTCTGAAGAGCAGCTGCGGCTTTGTTCTAAGAATACGCTATGACTTTGCTCGGTTTAAAAACAGCTCAGTTCTCAGATGTGTTCTGAATAAGACCTTTCATAAGACTCAATATCAAAATAGACAACGCTAAACGCAATGGCAGTTTCGCATGAAAATGAAACCCCATTTTCCTGGCTAAGATAATTGTGTCATTTCATATCTTGCCACAAGATGGTTCTACAAACAAACCCATCTGTTTGGTTAAAAAAACATGAATCATAAAATACCAGTGACCTGAGCCAAGTGTTACACATATATTTTGTGAGAAAGTGTTGAACAAGAATCAATAACCTTGATCAAATCCTTAAACAAAAGAATTGAGACCAAAAGTTACTGTTTATGGCCAGATGCATCTGGATATCACCATCTGCCTTTGCTGTAAATGTCAGACCTCCACTGTCAATCATAGCACTAGTGTCCTCCAACCTTCTGCTGAGTGCAAGGGAAAGTGTGACTGTTGTGTCAACAAAATGAGTTAACACTTCAGGTAGAGCATAGAGTAACAGATATTTCCATAACCTTGAGAGAAAGGACAAACCGTGACTTTTATCATTTATAGCTGCTGGAGCTTACAGTCTTTCAGATTCATTTTGAATAATGAAGCAGGGCTGTCAACTGATTAAAATGGCATTTTAATTCAATTACAAGCATGTTATTTAATCAAAGGGTGTTTCTTGCTTAATTTTCTATGCTTGTATGACTTTCTGCAGAAGTGCAAGTCAGAAGGAAGAACTTTTGTAATAATTTTTTTTAATTACTGGAATAGATCCAAGATGCATAAGTCTGTTTCCTCATCAGAAATGTAGCCTTATATTACTTGTTCATCAATGGATCCTCTGCAGTGAATGGGTGCCGTCAGAATGAGAGTCTAACAGCTGATAAAATCACATAATCCACAAGTAATCCACATGACTCCAGTCAATCAAATAATACACAGTGAACCGAAAAGCTGTGTTTGCAAGAAACAAATCCACCATTTCAAGCAAGTGCTTAATCCAAATCTGTTCTGATAAAAAAAAAAACATCCTGGTTGGCTTGAGGGTAAATTTTCAACAAATTTAATTTTGGGCAAAATATCATTAAACAGGATTTATACAGATATACACCTCTGACATTTTCTTCAGATGTATGAACAAATGTAACAACTAGTTACACAATTATATGACATTTGGGAAATTTTATAATTGGTGAAAAAAGCATTGAAATATTTGTCCTATGCACACTTTTCTGTCATATGCATTTTTTTTATAAAAAAATAAATAAAATGGTATTTGACATAAATAAACCACTCAGATGAGTCTACACAAATGCACTGTAAATACCACATGAGCTCAGCAGTAAATATTGAAGTCCAGCCGCTGAATGTACAAACAAGGCCTATAAACCACCACATGAGGGATCGGTGTGTTTGTATGAACATGTGACAGTAAACACGCTGGATCAAACTGAACCAGTTTCAGAACGTTTATGCAATCCAAAATACAAACCTGTTAGACCTGACGATGTGGGTAAAAAGTCAAAGAGCAACAGATGTATCACAATACAAAATGTCATTATGGTTGATGTAGTTCAATAATCTCTCACTTTAACACAAAAGTGCTTCAAACTTCACATAGAACGTTTCAGGAAATAGGGACAAGGTGAATGTCACAAATTACTACATGACTCATGTTTCCCTTGGCCCTTTTTATCAGAAAAACACATCTGACAAATTCTGACATCATCTTACCATCATCAAACCGTCAGCAGTTCAACTGAACCGTTTTAACCAAGCAGGCATAACAGAGTCAAATGACAAAATGTGCAAGTATAACACATTCACATGTGATAAGTTATTTTTGTGAATAAAAGAAACTTTAAAATAAAATAATCCAGTTATTAAATTAGTTTGTCTGCCAGTTGTAGGTTACTATACATTTTACATTTCTGTCTGAATTGATAATAAAATTACACATATGCATATATATATATAAAGCTAAAACATAAGTAATTTTCAATAATTTAACTTTAAATGATTCCATATAACGTTTACCACACATGTACATGTCTGTCTACATAATGTGTTAATCAGGTTTTCACTCTGAAACATCTACAAGTAGTTCTGAAAAGTTTGAAAAGAACTACTGACCTCACAAAACCATTTTTACTTGTTGAAAAGTACATGGCGAAGTAATATGTAACTAATTTGGTCAACAAACCTGGAACTACTTTATAACTATGCAATAAATTATTCAACAGCTTCAAACGTACATCAACCAATCAGAATCAAGCTTTCAGCAGTGTCGTGGTATGAATGTTGTTTACATTACTTCATGTTTGATGATACCACTAAATATATGAATCAAGTTTTTGGTAAATTACCAATGAAAAGTCTAAAGGATAAGAAAAATGTATATCTGCATCCTACAAAAGGTATTTTGCATCCAAAAACCAGAGTAATCAGTTAACATTAACTACAACAGCATATAACATCAGAATTCAAAGCCACTGTCATCTGTCCTCACGAATCCTCAGTAGTGTGTCTTACCCCCCATATGCTCCAAAAGTGAAGCTCCTCTTCCTGTGAGACATTCTTCTGTTTCCCTCTTAACCTCCTCCTCTAACAGTTTCTTCTCCTCTGTCTCCGTCTCGGTCTCTCTATGACAGAAGGTACTTGTTTTGTGCCTTTGTCTAAGTGTGTGAGATTGTGTCCCTCCTTCTCTGCCTCCCATCCCTCCTTTCTTCCCTCCCTTTCACTACCTGAGATGGAGGATCCACAGCTATGAGCAGGTGCTTGTCTTTCAAATGACTTCTTTACTTTGAGACACACACACACACACACACACACACACACACACACAAGCACGGGTGAAAAACAAATAAAAGATGAAAGAATTTAAAGACGTTTAAAATGTATCCCAGCAATGAGATTCTTAAAAATCTTTACAACTTAAACCCAAATCTAACCATGATTAAGAATAAAATGTGTCAGGGTTCTGTCACCTTTGTCTGTGTTATTCATGGTTTTGTGAGCTGACGCGCTCCGCGTCATGTCCTGTTTTTATGAGTCACGGCTTCGAGGTGCGAGCCGTGCGCTCTCTTGTCTGAGTGCCTGTTCGGTGGAGCGTGGCGTTTCGGATGTGCTGTGAGTTTAGGTTTCGTGTCGGGGCGTGCATGTCTGTCTTGTGTGAGCGTGCAGTCTCGAGTTCGCTCGGCCGTGCGCTCTCCTGTCCACGTGTCTTGTGGTGTGCACGCAGTTCACGTTTTTATCGGCTGCGTGCATTCATGTTATGTCTTGTGCTGTGTGGCATGCAGCTTGTGTTTTTCATTGGCTGCGTGCTTTCATGTTGTCATGTATTCTGTGAACACGTGGCTTATAAGTATTCTCATTAGCTGCGTGTTCGTGTCCAGTTTTGCACATGTGCTTGTGTTTTTGTCTTGTATGAGCACATGGCTTTTGTCTTAGTTTCCTGTGTGCCATGTGCTCTCATGTCAATTGTCTTGACCCCACCCATCTTGTTACCTGATTATTGGTTAATTTGCCCCACCTGTCTTTCCTCGTTACCCTCCTCATTTGCTCCCTTTATAATCTCCTTGTGTTTGCAGTCCTGTGCCAGTTCATTCATTGATGTTACCCTGGTGGTATCCTGCCCTGCCCTGCCTGCCTGCTTGCTTGCCAGCTATCCTGTTTTACCCTACGGTGTAGTTTGCTACTGTTTGTTTGTTTGCTACTGTTTTGTTTTATTTTTTAGTAAAATAAAAGCCCATTATCCAGCACAACCGAGTCCTCGCCTCATCCCTTCACCCCAACCCTGACAAATAGTAATAATAATAATAATAAAACCATACCTTTTTGTACAATCCTGATTACACAATATCTTACAATTTCACCATGTTGTTGTATGAAGGGTTTATACATTTTGTAATTTCTTAATTTATTTATATACTTTTAACAATCAGTGTACAGGTACATCTAAAAAAAATTGAATATGGTGAAAAAGTTCATTGATCATTGACACCCTCCACAAAAAGAGGGTAAGCCACAGAGGGTCATTACTGAAAGGGGTGGGTTCAAGGAGTGCTGTATCAAAGCATATTAAATGAAAAGTTGACTGGAAGGAAAGAAATTGGTAGGAAAATGTGCACAAGCCAACAGGAGCAATGAGAATACTGTCAAGCAAAGCCCTATTCAAAACACTTGGAGAGCTTCACAAGGAGTGAACTGAAGCTGGAGTCAGTGGCATCAAGAGTCACCCACGCTCAGACATCTTCAGGAAAAGGGCTACCAAGCCACTTCTGAAACAGAAACAACGTTAGAAGCATCTTACCTGGCTAAGGAGAAAAAAGAACTGGACTGTTGCTCAGTGGTCCAAAGCCCTCTTTTTCAGATGAAAGAAAGTAAATTTTGTATTTAATTTGGAAATCAAGGTCCCAGAGTCTGGAGGAAGAGTGGAGAGGCACATAATCCATGTTGCTTGAAGTCCAAGTGTGAAGTTTCCACAGTCAGTGATGATTTGGGCTGCCATTTCATCTGCTGGTGTTGGTCCACTGTGTTTTCTGGAAGTCCACAGTCAACGCAGCCATCTACCTAGGAAATTTTAGAGCAACTTCATGCGCTCTCTCTTCGAGTGCCTGACAAGCTTTATGGATCCTGATGCTCTGATATTCAATTTTCCAGCATGGACTGATGGTACATTTCTGCCACACTTGTACCAAATCAGTATGTCAAAAGTACCTGGTTCAATGACCATGGTGTTACTGTGCTTGATTTGGCCATTGCAAAACAGTCGCCAATGACCTGACCTCGACCCGAACATAGAGAATCTATGTCAAGAGGAAGATGAAAGACACCAGACCCAACAATGCCAGAGCCGATCCTCCCTGGGATCCTCCCAGAGCCCCTTGCTCTCAAAGATGATTTCATTTTAGTTTTGTTTCAGCGGCTATGGAAACATGAATGATAATTTATTGTAATGCGGTGCTGTCACCCTTTTCACGTAAAAATCTGTCAAATCATGTAACGTGAATGTCGTAAAGTCTCATGCTCGAGACTAAAACAAGGAGTTGAAAGCATAGCATGCCGGGGAAGAGACAGTTTCTTGAGCGCTTTCCGCGAGCGCGATTCGAGACGGAGTGAAACACGGACAAATATGTACTGAAGTTACTATATGTATAAAATACACTTCAAGAGATTGATTGTTAATTTTTTTGTGGTCATATTGAACAGTTTGTACAAACTGAAATATGAATATATTCTGCATGCTGCTCAACACTGAATATAAACCTCCAACATAATAAAATACTCCCACTGGTGCTGTACAACTGATGAGTTTAACAGTATGATATATTACATTCAATAAACTCATAATAAACGTACTAGAACATTTTCAATTAAAATTAATTGAGAACCAGCTGTACTATTTTCTCAGGCAGATCTCTTAAGACAAACATATATAACCTTTGGTAACCTCAGGCTCAGATAAATGAATGTTTGCTGTATGAAAACAATGGCAACAGCACTATTCGCTCTTACATATCAGCTGAAGGAGTAAATAAACATCTCTTGCTTGTTTCTATTTTTCTCAGTTAGTTGTTAAACAATCATTATTTTTTTATTTAACCAGCAGTGAATGGGTGCAAATTAACAAATGCATCATTAAAGCATTTTAACTTTAAACAGTCATTTCTGGGCAAAATACACAATACATAATAATGCTTCCTCCGGTGAAAAAGTTCCTTCCCTGTTGTCCTCTCATATCAAAAACCACCAACATAATTGTTTAGAACTGTTTTGAGTGCTCCGTCTGTGCATATTTCTCTCCTGATTCCGACAAGATGGCTTTTACACTGGGGAAAGCAATATTATGGACTGTTAATTGAAATATCTTAATGATGGCTTTGTTACTTATAAACACTCAGCTTTTTGCTTCACAAGACATGTGGAAGTTGTGTGGAATACTTATGGAATACTTATGGATTACTGTGATAATTTTATTACAGGATTTCAGGACTCTCATTCTGACGGCACCCATTCACTGCAGAGGATCCACTGGTGAACAAGTGATGTAATGTTACATAAATTTCATACATAGCACTACCCAGTTCCCTGTGCCAGATGAGCTAGCCCCAATTCCGAGCCATAAAAAAAGTCTAAAATAAGTCAAAAACAGACAAAAGACACACAAGGGGACATCCAAAGTAAATTCAATAAAAGAGATTATTTTAGGTTGGGCAGCCATTAGTGTCCTGATCCGAGAGGCGGACGGCGTCTAGTGTCTGTGGCACAGGATATTTTATAATAACTTTGAAATGTCGTGTCATGGGGTCGGACTGTCTGAGACAAAAGCCATTAGAGCTTTTCTTCTACAGCTAATGCTAAAGGTGACCATTCATTTTTAAAGGGACGTCACTTCAGAGAGCCCCATTTATCGCTGGGTATTACCATTCACTTAGGATTTATGTGATACGATCAGTTGTACAAAAAAAATATATTTGAATACATTATTATTAATGAAAATAATTGTATTATATTTGAGGTGGAAAGTTGAAAACAAGCAAAAGGTCTGTTACTGTTAACAGAAAAATACCCATCGAAGATATCGTTTTTTTATGCCATTTTTCCTGGATAGGACTTTTAGATGAACATACTTGTCCCCAGATTTAATAAATTAAAACATCCTCACCATTTTGACTCATACCTCTCTCTTTTTCTCTCTCTCGATTGTCCTCTGTGGGGACACATGGAGGTAGAAACATGACTTTGGTTTCTCTGGTTAATTTGTGAACAGCTGATATGGCAAGGGCAGCAGGAGATTAATTAGTCTGTAACAGTCCCTGTCACACACACACACACACACACACACACACACACACAATTAAAAGCAGGTCAAAAAAGTCAAAAGCTTCTACAAGAAAAAGTAATGCAGCAGTGTCCTTTAAGAGACCAAACAGCATGGCGTCTGAACGCTGAGATGTTCAGACACACACGCTCAATAATAACAGATTCAATCTCTGACAAGTACAGTGAAGAAATTCAATTAAATATGCCCTTTCCACTTTAACATAAAAGGCATCAACTGATTTAAATTACTGTAAGTTGGACAGTATTTCCTGCAATAAGGTCTAAATGAAGTCTATGTGCTCAAGTGGTTTCTGTTCAATTTAAGGGAGTAGGTTAACTGAATTCAGGCCAGGCCAGTAAGTTCATGAAAAGCTTGAAGCGTAAAGCAGAAATGTGGCAGAAAAGGACTGCCACCATGTGGTACTACACTCCCAATGCACATCCCATAATTCAACACTGCAGTACCACAAATAAAAACATCGATCAATCAAACTCTTAAGATGTAACGTTACTTCTTTTCCATAAGTTAACCAAACATACTCCAGCTTACTCAAGCTAAGATTCACACGATTAAAAAACTTCTGTGAAACAGGACAAAGCACCATGACAAATATCATACAAGTAGTGTATTATATTCTGAGTATTCTGAAGTCAAATTTGTCATTTTGTCTATATTCTCATGCACCTGGTGAATTTGGATATAAAGGGCCTCTAAAGTTATATTTACAACTAGAAAACTCTTGATACCCCTGTTCCTGTGTTGGGCAGGCCATAAACATCAGCGACATTGCCTTACCTTGTTGTGAACGTCTTATTTACATATTTAAATAATTCATTGATGCATATTGTTTAATATACAGTAAAAATAGCATGTATGTGACTGAAATTCCAAAACTGTCAGCAAGCAGCCTATTTAACGCGATGAAAGGACATAGTAGAGCAAGTAGCATCTTCCATGATTCATTAACAAAGCAACTGAATATGACACTCTTAATTTTGACTTCAGAAGTGGAAATTAGGAAATGTTCAATACCACGTGAAGGCAGCATAAATGTCATTAGTTATTGCATGTCATGTGACCAACCTGAAGTTTTGCATTAATGAGAAGCCGCCTCAACATTCTGCTAAATATCTGTTTGTATTCCACGGAGGAAAGAACAGGCTTGGAATGACATGGTCAGAATTTATATTAAATGCTCACACCAAAGTACAAAGCACATATGGTTATGATACTCTTAAGGTATAGTCACATGTACCATTGTTCTGTGAAATTCTGGTGGCGAAATCTAATCTTGTCAACAGGAACCTGTGCAAAAAAGTTGCTTGTGTTCAAGTTGGTCACACAAATTCACCGTGTCGACCAGCAGAAAGTGTCCTGGTTTAAAAGTCACTTCTTTGAGCTAGGTGATTCATGTAATGCTACAATATTGACAATTGAGCTTCTTTCGCCCACAAAATATTTCCAAAAAAGGTGACGCACTTTTACAATAAAGCACGATTTAATAAAAAGAGGTTTTATGACAGCGTACCCCTTCAGCTCAACGTCAGGGGTGGTTACTGGCAACACGTATCGCTGTCTGCTGCGAGATACAATGCTGTCTATAGTCTCTTTCAGCACTTTGATAGCGGCGGGCATCGGAGGGCACATGTAGACAAACAAGCACAAGCACATGCGAATACACTGAAGTGTGAGTTTCTTTTCTACAAATGCATGTTATTTACCAAGTGCGGCGTGAACGACAACAGCATGTGTTCTCTACAGAAACCCATCAATTTACATCTGCAGTCTGCTGGGAAGAAGAGCAGTACACAAGATTTCACAAAGAAGAAAGAAACAGGACTGCCTCAGCCTGAGAGCAGGCCATGCTGGGAGTCCAATCAAATAACCTCCATCGGAGCAAGGTTCTTCCTGCAATGCTTTTAAAACACCAACAGACAATATTTCAGTTTATTATTAAAGTATTAGCTGAAAAAAATATATAAAAAAATATTTATTGAGTAAACGGTGTCTTTTTTTCTACAAAGTATTATAAAGAGCATTTTTAATACATTTAAAATGTATTTATATAAAACTTAAATTGATAATTCTGAAGCAGTTTTACAGAAAATAATGTCATACACCAGTATGCAAGCTAAAAGGATGCAGCAGCAAAGAAAAACTTTATAGAAACATGGCATATAGTCAAACCAAAAATGATTCAGACACCAGATATCATTTTTGATATTTTTTTCACTAGTGGGTGCAGGACACTATAGTTCATTTATGTAAGTGAAGATAGCAATATGAAGTAAACTGTGACATATTATACCCAAAATGTATTCATACAGTGGACTACCATTAAAACTGATTAAAAAATTTGACACTTTTGCCTGACCATGTTTTGCTTAAGTGTTTTTTCTTTAATTGCTAATGCAAACTTTTTCAACCACAGTCTGAACAAAATTAAGCATTGTGTGGTATTTGGTTGACCTAAATTGCTATTGTCTAATTGTGTACTTAAATTTAACAGCTATTCATTTGAGTCATATTTTATTACTATTTTCTAAACTATAGCTAGCGAATAAACTGTGATAATGTGAGAACTGTTGAAGGCGTCTGAATACATTTTAGTTTGGCTGTATACTGTAAATATTAATGAAGGTGAACATTTAAAATTAAATGTAAATATTTTTGCTGCTAAAACTCATAACACTGCATTAATACTCATTTAGAAAAAAATACTAAAAATCAACTAAAATATATTTTGTAAATAAATAATAAATAATGATTTAATAAATAACTCCACAAACTGAGTTATTTTAATATTATTTATAATACCATCATAGTATTTAATTTATTCATTTTTTAATATATTTTTCACATTTACTAGTTCTATTCAGCTTTAATTTTACATTTCAGAAAACGATTACACTGTTCTCAGACCTCAGTTTGAAAACACTACTAGACATTAACAGACACTAGAATATTATAATAGCAAGTCAAATCACTAATAACACCCAAACAATGAATCAACAGCACTCAACGCTCAAAAAACACTCACGATACATTAGGAAAGCAATGGTGAGTTTAGTTCTCTAAAAATCTAGTTCGATCTTCAAAGCACCCAGAGTCAGTGACAGTGTGGATTGTGTAATTCATGTGAAGTTCCTCCACATTTTGGGAATTTGCACATTCTTATATCGCCACAGCTCGTCTATGCTCCGCCTTAGATCTGCTCTTCAGTGTGATCTTCAAAGCCTGCGGCACCGTTTCATGGCTTACTGCTCGGGTTGACCGATCTCAGCAAGCGTGTGTTCTATCTGACCGATCCTCCCCCCCCACTGCGTGTCTGACCTCCAGATGAGCGAGCACTGCCGGCAGACCGAAGCTGCTTGAGACATCACAATCAAGCAGAGCGAGTGTGAGCGAGATGGAAAAAGAGATAAGAATGTGTCACAAGGAATGTGTCTCAAAGTGTGAGAGTGAAATGCTGTGTGCATATGTGTGTCTGGGTGAAATCTGCAGTAAATGAGACTCGGTCTGGCCTCAGACAATGACCCTCTTCAACTGAACAGAAACGACATGACTGAGTACTTTCTATGCAACCTAAGTGAACCTGTCTGCATAAATGCATTTCAAACAGACAGACAGGAGGGTTCAAGAGATACTCCCAGAGACAAATCTTGAGCTATTTCGAAGAATTTTCAGTTGTATTTCATTTAAATATGCAGATGTTTCTTTACATATGGAGACAATTTATCTATAAAATTAATGAGAATAGCTTAGCTCAAATAGTTTGGTCTTGAAGAATTTGATGAAAAATATTTGAGTTTATATTGAAATCTTTAACTTTTGTTTGCAGACGTTTCTGCAGGAAAGAATAATCACAAATATGATCTATTCGGTATCTGAACTGTTTCACCTAGACAACAAGTCGTTTCAAAGAAAAGCAAATGAGCCCTTTTGTGTCTTCTGCTTCTCCGCTTTTTCTATTGAGAGAAAGAGCAGTGTCTCAAAGTGTGCTCAGAAAAGTCAGAGATTTCAATGTGAAGTCAAATATTTCTCATCAACTTCTTTCCTAGAGCAATTTTGTATTAAATGGTTACTCCGCCCCAAAATGAAAATTTTGTCATTAATCACTTACCCTCATGTCGTTCCAAACCCGTAAAAGCTTTGTTCTTCTTCGGAACACAATTGAAGATATTTTGGATGAATATCGGGAGGTGTGTACCAAGTCAGCTGCACCACACGGATATGCTGTTTTCATTCAAATCAAAGTGTAAAGAACGTAGAAGACGAATCCGTGTGGCACAGCTGACACAGAACAGCATACGCTATTTGTGTCCAACGGATATTCTCCAAAATGGCGCTGACGCAGAAGAGAAGAATTGTTGAATAAAGTCATTATTTTTATTTGCCTACAAAAAGCATTCTTGTCACTTCATGACAGTCCGATTGAACCGCTGATGGCAGATGGACTATTCTGACGATGTCTTTAATACTTTTCTGGGCCTTGACAGTGGTATTTACTTGGCAGTCAAGGGGACAGTCACAAGCCTCCCGGTTTTCATCCAAAATATCTTAAATTGTGTTCCGAAGAAGAACAAAGCTTTTACAGGTTTGGAACGACATGGGGGTAAGTGATTAATGACAAAATGTTCATTTTGGGGTGGAGTAACCCTTTAACAATAGTTTTATTTTATTTACCCTAGGCAGCTTTAGAGACAAAGTTGATCCTTAAAAGAAGCAAAACTGAGAACTCTTGGCAAATCTGATCATTTGTTTTCTTTACATTTATTAGAAAGTAGAAATAAATGGAATTACAAGCATATTTTTAGGCAAAAGTCTCCATTAGCTCTCTATATAATCTATCACTGTCTAATAAGGACAATCTGACATTTATACATTCTTAAAAATTAAGGTTCTTTGTTGGCATATGTGGTTTCATGAAGAACCTTTAACATTCACGGAAGCTTTTCAATCCACAAAATATTACTTTAAAGATTATTTAAATGTTTCAAATCAACTAAATGTTTCTTTGGAGAAACAAAACTGTTCTTTTATGGCATTGATGAGAAACCCCCTCTTGGAAACTACAGGGTTAGTTTAAAAGAGATAAAACAAGAAAAGCATTATAGGCACTAATGAAAATGGAAGGAGACAGAGGGAAGGAAAGAGTTAAAGGACCATGAAGCAAGCATATTGTCATGATGATTGTGTTGGCACATCCGCTCCTGGCTCACTGGTCTGCAATGCTGTCACCAAATGGCCAAAATGCCAGTGTTGCTGTGGCAGAAAAAGAGCCTGGCAGGGTTATCAGCATTTCGCCTCTCCACCAATGCACATTTTCTCATTATGATCATTATATGCACATACCTGTACAGAATCACAGTGGACTTTATACAAATATATTGTCATTTTAACACTTAACATATTGCTCCAACGCGGACTTCTGTTCTAATACAATGACATATGGGTAATGTTTCCATTCGTCTTACTAAACACACTCCAAATGGGGCGAGAATGACTTGAGGGTTTTGATTTTTTGAAACTTTCAGATGGCTAGGCATCTGTCCGCTTTTGGCAGTTTGCACTGGGACTATTGTGACACAGCGAACAAATGTATTTCACACGCTTTTCATATTTGAGCCAGAAATCGTGAACTTCTACCAGTCAGTCTGTTAAGTCCGAAACTATTTGTTTTTTCTTTAAACCAACTGCTAAAAATCTGTTCACAAGTCTGAAAAAGTGTCAAAAGAAAAAAAAGGGTCAAGCTACAAGCATGAACGGTTACATTAACCTTGCAGTATAAAGCTGTCTCTTGGGAGGGCTCAAGCATTCAAGCTGGCACAGAACACAACAGGACGGCACTGCCATTTGTCAGTAGTTAACAGTCACTCGCTTATTGATACAATTATAAAAATGGATTGATATGAATATCTTAATTATATAAAAGATGCAAAAAATATTTGTACGTTTTTTAGCTAAAAATACGTATCGATTTGTACGTTTTAAACGGTGAAATAAGTCTATATTGTATGCTTTAGCATCAATAAAAACGTACAAAAATATACGTTTTGTGCTTGTAAATGTTACGTATTGATGCCTGCGTATAAACATGAGACCAGGCTGTTTTTTCAAGGAATAATCTATGGGACGCTGTGCTTTACTGTGATTTGACCATGCTTAAGTCATAGTGTTGCACCTTAAACTCCCTTGAACATAGTAAAATCATTATAATAAAAAACATCTCTACATGTTATTATAAAAGAGCATGACCATCATTATGATAAAAGACAGAAAATGTTAATAATTTTTCGGGTCAGCCATGGTAATCCATTGGTGCATGAAAATAAAAATTATATTTTTTGTATTTCAATCATATTTTAGAGCCACAACTGTATCTTTCCATTTTTGTGTTCAGTCTACACTTTAATTTTTCAGCACTTTCAGGGAGACAAAAAAAAGCATCATTGGCAAGAGTATGTGACTGTGCAACTCAGACTGTTGGCAAACAGAAACCGATTATAAATTGCATTTTTATATGTGAGCTGAGTAGCATATGAAATGATCAGAGTAAACAAACAGCGTAAACACTGGGATGTCTGATTGAAATGATTGTACACATACTGATTAATGCGACACCTGACGCTCTGAAAACAAGGGAGTGAGGGTCTGTATGTGCATATACAGTATGTGCGTGTAAAATAGCATTCCACAACAAAACATTTGCACCCAACAGCTTCAAAATCAAGCAACTACTCACCCTCAAGTTGCTCCAGACACACGCATCTCTGTTTGACTTGCTTTCTTCTGCAGAACACTCAGCAGAATGCTTTCTTTACCATGAAAATGGATGGTGACCAGGGTTATCAAGCTCCAAAAATGACAAAAACCATAACGAAATCATAAAAGCATACATATGATTATAGGACTATATTACAGCCTGCTGAAGTCCTTTGAAACTGATATGTACCAGATTTACCAGAGCAGGACGTGTTCTCACATAATTACACCACATATAATTAAGCAAGTACAGTACTTGCAGACTTGTAACACAAACCCATACTTAATTATAATTATAACAAATATGTAAAAACCTCAAGTTCACTCTTAAAACATCTGTGACTCCTGATATTTAGCTGCAAACAAACTGTGTGAATGTGGCCATATTTAGCACCCAAAACAGGACTAGCAAATTCATTTTGCTGCTGTGTGAATGTACAGTGTTACACACACAAAAAAAACTGTGCTTTTTGGAACTTTACTGTAAAGAAATATGGTAGCAACATTGTAGGTTATGGTTTTATCTTAAATTTACAGTAAATCATATTTCATTAACTGAAATAATGTTATTATTCCAACCTACAGAAATACTAAATTCTGAAATACTAAAATCTGTACACACTAATATTTAGAAGGTGCACAGTGTCATACAAATAGAAAACACCATCAAGGTAAAACACGACACAATGCAATAAATATTAATTTAACAGCATAAGATGTAACAGACAATAAAGAAGCAGCAGTTATTGCAAAAAAAATCAAATGTGAGTTTTCACATAGGGAATTCTGGGAATGTCAATAGTGAGTGTCAATGAATAGTGCTGTTCAATTTATTACAGTTTTTCACTGTAAGGAAACTCAGCACTGACCAATGAACATATTTTTAAAGCAGCATTTTTACAGTCTTTTACTATTTGAAAATACAATGATTTTTTACAGTATGCAGCCTAAAGCCCCGTTCACACCAAGGACGATAACTACAAAGATAACGATAAAGATTTAGTTCTAAAAATCGTTCTCAATATTACAGAATAGCAGAGTCCACACCACAACTATAACAATAAAGGCACAGAGAAACAATATCGTTGGAATCATTTTCAGAAAAAAACATCTTTCCAGCTGATGAACGATACAAACATTGACATAATGAATGTGCCGTTAAGTTAACACTGAATGTGACAGCGACAACTATACGGCCATCAAACTGGAACATAAGTGCTGCTGGCAGGCGTCAAACAGATTCTGCATCCATGCGGCGGGGGAAAATGTCTTATGTAGGCTAAAGAAAACAGATATTTATATGCTCTGCAGGGGTATGGAGCATGTCATCGTCATGCTAGAAGCTGACATGACATGCATGATAATCACAAGTGTTCTAGTGAGTTTCTGTGGTTAAATATTCTGATTTAACCATAAAATTAAATTCTAATTCATATTCACTACATTCAGTAATCATAATAGTTATTCTAATTCATATTCACTACATTCAGTAATCATAATAGTTAGGTCAGAAACAATAAGTAATGTTCAATGTTTTAAAAACAGCTTTAATAGCAAACCTTCTTATTTTGCTTGAATTTTGCCTCAAACCCAGACATATTCTTTTAGTTTTGATACAACACAAAAGACAAACAGCTTCCATGTCTGTGATTTTTCACAGCAGGATGAATAGCATGTCACTGTTGCCAGATTTATCTTCCTGTTGAGTGGTAAAAATTATAGTGTGAAAAAATAAGTATGTGTAGCAGTTTCTAAAGAGCTAGACCTGTATATCACTGGTCTGACACCGAGCTCAGAAACTGCCGTTTCCAGTCTACTGCTAGTTTATTTATGAAGCCCAAAGGGGGGGACATCTCGAGCAAAGGGAGCATGATAATGCTCGCTATTACGGCATGATGAGATGAAGAGAATCCAGACCAATTTAATATTTCCTCTGTGAAGATGTGTTGGCCAAAGCCTGAGCCACCAGATGACAAGAGCCAGCTGTGATTAAAACACAAACCTTGTCTTAATTGGTGCATCTGTCAAAAAATGCAGGTCACATTTCACCACAAATGATATTCTGCATAAATAAAACAAAGCCTTGTTCTGTGGCTTTATTATTTTAAATGACAAATAAACAGAATTCTCAACAATTCTCATTACTGTCACAGAAAAAAACATTATTTATTATTTATATAAAATAATTCTATAGAAGTATACAGTACACACAATTTGAAATAGTAAAATTTGTAAATATGCATCATGGTAATATTTTACCATGCATCGAAATTTATTTTTCCTTTCAATATAAAAAATGTGTATGGCTGAGACATTATTTAATTTTTGCATTACAGTAATGACAATGAGCTTAACCTGCTAAAATTAAAGGGCATGAATTGTGAATATTATGAAAATCTTAATGCCACTAATGTTTCGTTTTTTTTAAGCTAAATATATTTTTGAAATAAAAAAATAAGTAGGCCTGCATATAAAAATATAAATAATACAAATATATATTTAAAAAATATATTTTGGGGGTGAAATAGGATGTGGACAGACAAGAGAGGTTCCAAAGAGAAGCTCTCTTTTCTATCATAATTGCTAAACATCTCACATTTTTCACGGTACAAACCATTTTGATGTTTTTTTGCTCTGCCGTTCTGCTCTACATCCTGCAGGTCCTCAGGGATTGTCCAAGCAGCAGGAGTAAATCGGTTTCACTCTCAGTGTGGCCAAGTGCCGAAGCAATTTCTCCGATCAGGAAAACAACTAAACCGATGCCTCATTTCTAATGTCCACAGGTCAACAGTTCAATGGATTTACTAACACAGTCAGCGGGATATTCATTTTTCAAAACCAAAGCAACCTCTGCGAGTGAGAAAATTATTTTACTTTTTTCGTAGAACAGGACAGCAGATATTTAGCAGAACATCTATGAAAGGAAAAGGTGTTTCTTCTATAGGAACAACAAATATAAACGTATAAATGTGGGACTAAAATTAATTGGGTCTAAATATTGCCCATATGACTCTTGCACTGTATTACAAGCTTTCCAAAACCATCCAATAACTTTGAATGAGTAAAGTTAAAAATTGAAGTCATCATTAAGTCGTTATCATTTTGGAGCTTAATGGTCACGGTCACAGTCAATGCGAACCAAAAAAAGAATTAAATGCTAATTAATTTTGACTTTTATTTACAGATATGACCCTCATTCTTGCTACAACTCAATAGTATCCTCTACACAGCATATCAGACGACTTTAAAACTCATTCTCAGACCCACAGGGATTAATTACATTGTGATGGGTCTTAGCCCAAGCGCACATCAGGCTGTTTGTCTGAGCGGAGGGGAATAATATCTCCTGGTAGCCTCAGTAAAATTGTAAGCAACGTGAACAGACCTCATGAATATCAATTATGCATTAAGCGGAACTGTGGTAAATTAGTAGGCTGGTCTATTGTGGAGGCAATGGGAGCATGCAGACTCTTGCATATTAATAACGGTTCACCAGTCGACTAAACTCGGATATTTGCTTGAAAAACAAACCAATGTTGAAATTGGTTCATGCATGCACTGATTGGTTAAATTCTGATAATGGTTACCACAGTAACTCCATTAGACAGATCTGCATATCTACTTGTTTAATTACCAGAAGACCATTATTAGGATGCCATTATCATTCCCACGGGCTGAAAAAAGGAACTTTGTGATGTGAAATTGGATAATGAACCATATTCCATGTCGAGAATGTGCTTTATTACAGATAATGACTTCCCCTCTGCTTCTGTTAAAACATCACGGTGAACAACAGGTTTGAAATGCTAATTAGTTGTATTTATAAATGCATAAACTGAATTTGCAGCATTTTTTTCCTGAATCATCATCACAAGGCAATTAAGATGGTGATGACTGTAATCTGTTTACTGTGGAAGGGCCGCTGTCTCTGTTAATAGATGCTGTTGTTGTGTGAGCACTGTTCACATGTCTAACTGGTGTCTAATGGAAGTTCACTTATGATCTGTGTTTCTGTGGGGGGGGGGGCTGAACATCAGGGAAGAAAATACAATTCAGATGTCAAATACACATTTATATGGAAGCCCGTTTACGCCACTGAATATTTTTTTTCAGAATTATGAGATATAGTGTTATATAAACTATAATTATGAGATATAGTTATATATAAACTCATAATTCTGACTTTTTTCTCAGAACTGCATTTTATAGGCTAAACTCACAATTGAGAGTTGAAAAAACATAATTCTGACTTTGTTTCTAAGAATTTAGATATAAACTTGCAAGTTATAAAGTCAAATCTCTGGTGGGGGGGGGGGGCGATATGTTCTCAGAAGAACTTAAGTTTACATCTTACAATTCTTACTTTATTTCTCAGAATTGCAAGTTTAAATCCCACAATTGATCCCTGAGTTTTTTTCTCACAACTGTGAGCTCAGCTCTCACGCAATTCTGAGAAGAAAATTCAGAACTGAGTTTCCATCTCACAGTTCTGAGGGGGAAAAAGAGTCAGAGTTTGTATCACGCAATTCTTAAAAAAAAAAAGTATAATTTTTCAGATAATTTATTACTTAAAGAACACTTTATGTACTTCTTCAACGACACAGCAAAAACTACCAGCCTAACTATAAAGTTCAAAGAATATTAAACACTTCCAAGTAAACAGCCAGTAATAAAATACGAACAAATAGGCTACACAAATCAGAAGCATAGATAATACAATAGAACAAATTTACAAATAAAATTAGGCCTAACAGTTGTCACGAATCCTGTTCATTCCAACAGGATTGCCACCAGAGGTCGGCCTCCCATTATATTGACTCTCACATTACACAGAGTGTTACATGTCACCCCGGACTACATTTCCCATGTTCCATTTCTCTGATTACATTCTCACCTGCAGCCAATTACACACACTATAAAGATCAGTCTCAAACCACAAACTTGTGGTCTCATCCAGTTTCTTTTAGTGAACTTTCAAGTCATCGACTCGAATTGAACTTTGTCTCCAAAGACTGCATGCATTCTAGGGATGTGCATTTTCCCAAAAGGTTGCATTTGAATATTTGGGCTCATAAAAAGCGAATATACGTTTATTTAAATGAGGTTTAATGAGAAAGACGTTATTTTTAATTATGTTTTTGTCACGATTTCTGAACAAGCTTATGATTAGCCGTTACACAACAATGTTCTACAACAACGTTACGTTATATCGCAAGGTTTTATTTTAGTTGAAAGCATGGGTAAACAAACAACAACAAAAAAGCATTCAAAATCAAGCAGAGCAAACGGAAAATCAGTACAGAAAGTAGGCTACATATACTCGAGTCAGCCTATATTTATTGTGTTTATATTGTTTCACGTATTAATTCTGAGAGAAACAATAATATCCACATGCTCGGGTTAAAGTTTGTTCCTCAGTCTGATAACAATAAGAACATGCGGACAAAGATAACGTGCTAACAGTTTCTTAGCGCTTTGTGTTAAACCCCTCTCCCTCAAGGAAACTTTATATATGTACAGAACTAGACATATTAGGTCACAAACTGCTCCTGATTGAGCCCAATGTTTTAGCTCAGGGGTGCCCAATCCCTGCTCCTGGCAATCTACTGTCCAGCAAAGTTCAGCTCCAACTCTAATCAAACACAAGGCAGGCGTGTTTGATTCAAGCTGAAGCTGAACTTTGCCAGACAGTCGATCGCCAGGAGCAGGATTTAGCTAGTCAGCTTCACCAGAAGAGGATTTTATTGTGTACTTTCATAGTTTAGGTGACTTAACCTAAAAATAAATATTCTGCCATCATTTACTCACCCTCATGTCATTATGAACCTGTTTGACTTACTTGCCTCTGTGGAACATAAAAGGAGAAATTCTGTACAGGTTCAGGTTGCACTTTTCCATGCACTTACAATGAATGGAGTATGACACAAAAGCACCATAAAAGCATCATGAAAATGGTCCATCAGACCGGTGTAGTATTTCCCAAGACAATTGAATCCATACAATATCTTTGTGCAGACCAAAATGAAAGTAGTATTATTAACTGTGAGCTGGTAACCTTTAAAAACATGCTTATTTTTGCTTCACAAGATTGATAAACTGGAGTTCTGTGGATTATTTGTTGGAATTGTGATGTTTTTATCAGCTGTTTGGACTCTCATTCTGACGGCACCCATTCACTGCAGTGGATCCATTGGTGAACAAGTAATGTAATGTTACATTTCTCCAAATCTGATAAAGAAACAAACTCATTTACATCTCGGATGGCCTGAGGCTGAGGGTGAGTACATTTCCTGCAAATTTTCATTTTGAGTCAACTATTCCTTTAAGAAGAACATTAAGACAAGCAAATTATAAAAAATATATATATTTTTGGATAAACTACTCCTCGGTGACAATTTAAATATAACCTAAACTACACTTATATTCTCATCCCACAATCCCTTAGGAAAAACAAAATAGACAGAAAAGAGAAATGTCGGAGTGCAAATCAAAATCTCTGACATTTGAAACTTTCTGCAAGATATTTACTAGTCTTTTCCCCCGAAGGAAAACTCGGAGCAGCATGCAGCTTTCACAAGCACCTCATTTGCACCCCATTTAATCTAGTAGGAACACATGAGATGTTAAATATCGTTCATTTCTATTTGCAGTCAGTCTGCAGTGTTTCCTGTCACTGTTGGCATTTGTTCAGAAAGCTTCCTGATTCTAAACATGTTTGTTTGGTGCGTTCGCTCTCCATCTCAACGTGACAACTAGAACAACATCTGCTGGAATTCGTATTTAACATTGAGGAGCCGTCTGGAAGCTAATTGGGATCTTGCCATCAGAGAAAAGGGCTTGAAGAATAAGCCTGGCGAGTGAATTATTTATTTGTTCTCACTATAACACCAAGCTGAGCTGGAAAAAAAAAATCACAGTGATAGCAAAATCCTTTTATTACATCATATGCTTTTGTTGGGATCAGAAGAACAGCAACCCGTGCACAAATCTAATATAATAGCAGAATTAAACCAATCAGGAATATTGTATTTGTGGCTGAATGGCAATTAAGTCAACACAATAACACAGCGGAGAGCTTACAGCAAATAAATTATTCAGATAGCTCAGCAGGAACCTAAAACTAATGACAATGTTTAATGAATTCATCATGTTGTGCACCCAATGCCTCCAAATAATTACCCTAAAGGTACAGCAGGATTACTTGACAGCAAAAACCGCGGACTGAAAATGTAAAGTCAAATAAAAGCAACTTATATATATTAGTTTCAGTCTGTGACATAATCGCCATTATTATTTTTGGATGTATACAAATGAACTAAATTGCAGTCTACTTTTTTGTTATCATATTCTGCCCTTAAATGGTACAAAAACACTTTCATGTGCAAAAACTTGACAAGGATTTTCACAGGTAAAAACAAACTGAACTGTGGTAAGTCACTGTTTATGTTGCTTAAAAGTGGGCAGACAAGCTGGACATGTGAACTAGACTTTTTCTAACTACACAGACTTTTTAAAATACTTCTTGGTCTAAAGAAAGAGTCTCTAAACCAAGACACTGAAAGACGGAATAAATCAAGTGTAAAAGCCAAGTAATGTTAGGGAAATTACAAATGACTGTCATGAACTAAAAATACAACATGACAGAATGGCACATGAACAGATTACCACACAGAAGGAAACGCTGAGAGACGGAGAACAACAGAAGAGGTATTCAGCGACAGAGCATGATGGGTATAAACACCACTGGAACACAATTAAGATAATTGCTCTGCTTCGGTTCTACTCTCTGGGGAACAACTAAACAATTGAACTAATCTCCTTGACATGTCACTTTACCAGACGCACTTGTGAGAGTTTTTGTCTGTTTCTGGGGGTGTAAATGAGTGGCTGTGTTTGTATTTGTGTTTGTCCTCCCCAAGCCCCACAGAGATTTTGAGAACTTGACCTAGACGGCTCACACTTAATGCAAAGGTTAATCTATAGCGTTCCCAGACCTGATATGAGTTCTCAAAACACAATCTTTTCTATTTTTCATTTTTATGAAACTTCAGAACAACAACCTATTAAACTTAGGGGAAAAAACTACAAATCAGTTGTTTTATACATTAATATTTACATTGGAGTCAGTCTCACCAAGGCTACATTTATTTGATCATAAAAGAGTAAAATTGTGAAATATTTTTATAATTTAAAATAACTCTTTCCTATTTGAATTTATTTTAAAATGTAATTTATTGTGATGCAAAGCTGAATTTTCAGCATCATTAATTCAGTTTTCCATGTTGCAAGATCCTTCAGAAATCATTCTAATATGCAGATTGTTTTTATTAATGTTAAAAAACAGCTGTGCTTAATATTTTTGTGGAAACCTTGATTAAAAAAAATAATTCTTTGATTAACAGAACATTTAAAAACAGAATTTATTTGACGTATAATTTTTTGTAACATTATAAAAATATTTTTTTTGTACCAATCTGGGATTATCCATTTTAGTGCTGCAAAATCAAGATTAGTGCAAACTGATAACTAGCTGATATGTATTAACTTTTATTAACATTAACCAAATATTTTAACAAAATCTGAGTTACTTTAGAACCTGTTACCAAACCATGCTGAGAAATGATTTGTAATCATGCACTTTAAAATATCTGTAACAACAGAGCACAGTATACTGTATTTAATAATATAAAATAATTTTTCGTATTCATATTTTAAAGATGTTTTACCTACATTTAGAATTTGTTGTGTTTTGAAGTAAATGAAAATGTCCATAAAATAACTACATAACGTCCTGGCAGAAAATTACCAGTACATTTTCAAACTCTTCTTTTTTTTCTTTTAAACAGTGAGGAATGGTTTTTAATCATACAGTGTTCTAATGGATATACTGGTGCTGTTAGTTCAAAAGCGTTCGGCCTGATTAAGAAGTGACATAGCATGAAAATCAGACTTTTTCCACGCTTAAGTGCTATTATTGGGTCCACGGTGGCAGATCTATTAACCCAGAAAAATCCTGTCATTTTTTGGTAAGCCTTTCTGTTACATATTGTAAAAAGGGGCATAATAGGTCTCTTTTAAAGAGAACCCATTTAACTTGCCAGTAAACCACTTAAATGTGTTAAAACACAATCAGAACACCTTAGCAACTGGATAGCAACGTCCTGCTAACCACTCACAACACAGCGACCACACAAGCACCACTCACATTTTCACCAAATCTAGTAGAAATTCAAAAATACACTTTTCAAAACCCTGCGTGGGAGTAGGCACCACATATGCACCCTTTCCGAGAGTCTGTTTGAGATCTCTTTGAGATTACGTAACCCGTCCTCACGAAAACACCCGAGGTTGACACGCGCATTCTTCTTCTGTTCCCGAAGCATCTTTTGCATCCGCTCGCCCTCTGAAACCTTTCTTCCCGTCATTCCACGTATCCATCCGGTCTGAAGCACTCTGTCAGGGAAGATAGACATGATAAGAGAATCTGATCTCTTCTGTTCGTTTACCCCTGTCCTTTCATCATCTATCATTCCATCAGACGGTGAGAGGCGATCGAGGATCTGTCAGTGACGAGTCTTTCGAGGGAACTGAGGGGGTGGAAGCGGAGGACAGGCGGACAGCCTTCCTCATATTAACTAGATCAGAATTAATGATCTAATCAGAACTAACTCAATGGAACAGGACTGTGTGCACAGGCACTCACGGCTAAGTCTTCTTGTAGTCTACATCACTCTGTCAAATGTCATAGTGTATTTAGGATTAGGATTCATGTACGTACTATAAAACGACATAGATTCCCTTTAAGGAGATTAAAAAAAGAGCTCACACAAAAAATTATATTATGTCATACAGACACATACAGTGATATTTTCTAGTGCAGAATGATTGATCAAACCAAGAACCAAAAGTCTAACATGGGACTTTTTTTGGAAACAAAATGTGCTAACCATCTTCCCAAACTGTAAAAATAAAAGCTTGAAGTTGATAGTTTACCATTTGTAATTTAAGACAGCCATAACTAGTTTTGTAATTTTACAGTTACACAGTAAAATACAATTTTATATTCTATTTTTACAGTAAAATATTAAAAAAATAATAATAATAATATTTTATTTTAAAAAATAAATTAATAATTATTATTATTATTATAGATACATGATAACAAAATATTTGGCCAAATTGTACAGCTCTACAAACAAGCACTGCAAATCAGAAGATTTAAGCAATTTTAATTATAATCACAATTTTTATCAGAAAAACGTGATATTTTTTTTTAACTCAAATTATGCAGTCTTAACATTTTCTTTTCAATTTGTACACGTCAATACTATAACAGGTATTCTAAAGCAATGTTACATTTTTGTCTGTTCCTCACACAAAAATATAATTAATTATTCTTAATTTTGAAGCATAACAGCCATGGTCATTATATGAAAAAGTGCACTGGAGCAACACAGACATTCTGCAAAAAAATAAATAAATAAAAAACACACACAACTCATGTTGTACCCATGGGAAAAATCAAACCATTTTCAAAAAAATTATGGTGCGTAGATGACAAAATGTATTTTTTGGGTGAACAATCCTTTAATAATTTATAGTCTGAATTTTGGTCACACAAATTTGAAACAAAGTTTTAAACCGCTGCCTCGGGTACACTAAAGTTAATCTAATTGAGATAGTAGAAGTTATATATGGAAATCTCCCATCTTTAATACCACACCAAAAATGAATAATGCAAAGCAGATATTAAAAAAAGAGAAGTCACTCAGAAAATCTGAGCTGTGTTAAAACAGGAGCCATCAGCTGAAGTGTTCCAGGAGGCGTTTGATGGAGTTATTTGCTAATCTAATACCTCTTGACAATTCAGACCACTCCTGTAATCAAATGCATATTTAATCTAGAAATTACAACAAAGCCAAAAGTGATTTTATACAGTCTTGCATAGAAATGCTTAGATGCAGTGACCAAGCACACTACATGTATTATATAAAGCGTATTAAGTTTAATTAAGATAGACATGTATTAAGATGAAAAAATTATGCAGTTTCAATGGCAGTAGTAGCAACGATCGTAATGCTAATCTGACAGTCCAAAGATCGTTGGTTTTGTATGCTGAACAGGCACACTGGCATTTTTAAAGGTGAACTGAAGATGAAATTTGAGGGATTGTCATGTTGATGACGTATGTTTGCCTTGATCATGACTCATAATGACCCGAAAGGCCTGTATGTGTCTGTGTGTCCGGGTGAGCACATCTCTCACCCACACTGGCCGTATTACCTCATGCCCACAGCATGTCTCAGCACGCCTGAAGCATATTTAGCAGGACTGTCTAGACCACTGCACACACACACACACACACACACACAGTGTGATCTAATTAGCCATGCAAGACTGCATATATAATATTCAGGACTTTCAATAAAAAAAAAAAAGATTAATTCACAAAATGATTGAACAGACATTACAAAATGTGGCCTTGTACGTCATATTTTGATATCCTTGAATATGTTACTGATTTATAGTTCATAGAAGATTTAAGTTTTGAGAACTAGCACAGAAAGTACAGCCATCGAACAGATTGACTGACTAATTACTGATCCTGCAAAGGTGACTTTTCCAATACGCGTTTGTTAGAAAATTAGATTCAAAGAAAAGGCCATTTCAGCTGTATGTATCATTAAAAGCATCTAAACTACTAAATGAGTCAATGCCAGTGACCTGCACTGACATTTAAAATGTTGCCTCTTTAAACTTCTCCTGTGCCTTCCAAAAAGCCATTTAGAACTGTTTAAATTTAGCTTAGTTTGTCCTTTCAGCATGGACACCTATATAAATACTGTGCACAATGACTCACGGTCTGAAGTCTTTCTCTCTCACTCACACACACACACACACACACACACAGACCAATGAAATACACCAGCATGAATTTGTAAAGCAGGGATCAAAGTAAATATATGTTAGAATCTGAAATATTTGTCTGCAGATGAAAAAAATGGGAAAAAGTGGCCTAATTGAATATTTATACTGTATACTATTTACATTAACATTCGTATTTATGTATGTGAAACCTTTTATATTCATATCTAGGCCTATGTTCTTAATGATAAAATGCTTGATTCTAAAACCATTAAAGGTGCAGTTGGAGATCTTGGAAAAGGCTAACTTTAGCCTGATAGCACTGAAAAGCAAACGCCCACCCTCCCTGCAAATCATCGTCCAAAACCACGCCCCCTGAACGCATATATGCTCACAGACCAGAATACCAGAGGCTACATCAGCGGTTCCCAATTCCAGTCCTCTTATGTCACACTTCTCGAGTAAGTTTCGTCTGTGTGTGAAGACGATGCGCAGCGCAAATCCGTGAAATAATGTTCCGAAGTGAAGTAACACTTATAGTAAAGTTCCAAAGTAAAAGTACTACAATACACCAGTAAGGAAAGATTGGTTGTCTCGATGTTGTCTGCCATTCTCGTTCTGTCTGCACAGTGTGCGTGAACACGCTGATGACGTATTCTGTCCGCGCGAACAGGCTGTGCAGAGGTATGCTAATACATACGTTGACAGGCAGGTAGGAACGTCAATCAAAACGCTCGGGTATTGGACGATGACAGACTACTTAACTTAATGATTGCTATTGGGATGTGAAGAGACTTTCAACCAGCATACCAAAAAAATAACTCTGAAGACAATCACCTATTGCACCTTTAAATAATTATGAATTGTCTTATTAATTCCTAATTCTTAAAATTATGTTCTTGTTTTTATTTGGGACAAGTATAATCAAATAACTTCAACACATCCAAATATCTACACAGATGCAACTCTCGATAGATAGATATAAGACATAGACAGACAGACATACATATGTGTTGCAGAAATTGGATTTCAGATAACCTCTTGGGTGACAGTTATGGCATTTACTGTAGATTACTAGCTGTACGCTGCAAAGACATCTGACACTGGGAATCTCGCAAAAGCCCATTATCTTTAATAGACACCACTATGATTTATGTCAGTACTTAGTGCTAGCAATACACATTGATTTTGACTTAGTCATCTCTGGATAGATGCATCACTCAGAAATGTCCAAAGATTCTAGATTCCAAAGATTCAATGCATGAACCAAAGTCACAAATTACTAAGATATGAAAGAGCTGGTCATTTTACATTTTAGGATCTCCAGTTTGCATTCACTTAAGATAAAACTCACTCTTAACAATCACAACAGCATTATATAATCAAATCGACAAATTCAAACAGATGCAAGGGCTTCAATCTCAATCTACTTCTATTAGAATGAAAGGAAAAGGAATAAAGCAATTCCAATTCAATCTTTTGGAGGAGATAAATTTGTCAGTCTGAATTTTTGTTATTATTATGCTTCTTTATTAAACTAGCAACATCCTGAAGGTAAACAAATTGACTTGTCTAAACTGATTCAACAAGATATTACAACATGACCCACTGACTCAAGCTTCAAACTCATTTGATTTAAAACCAAAGGCACTGGGAATCCCAAAGCACTAAAAAATGAATGTTTTTATTTGGATAAAAGCGTCTGCTAAATGACTAAATGTAAATGTATTTATTTACAGAGGTATAATATGTCACTGTAGTAAGTTTCGTATTCTGTCTGTGCGAACAGGGTGTGCAGAGGTATGCTAATACATACGTTGAACTTCTTAGTCATCATTGTGCCAGAAATAAAGAATAAACTATTACTGGGCATAAAATATGCATTGCAAGTTTGCAAACGGTAGCTAAAGGTCAACAGCAGTCAATCTCTCCTAAATGTTTGAATGTTCACCTTTCATGGTGCCACTGAAATATTTGCATTCTGAATTACAATTAGTCTTCTTTCTTGCATTTATTTGTATACTGAATTGTGATTGGTCTTGTCTTTCATCGAGGTTACCATCTACAGTCGTCCTTATGTGGACAGAAAACAGGACATGCTGAGTGTCAGGACGAAGCAGCATGACGACAAAAAGTCGACAAATAAACTTTAACACTTTTGTTTTTCGGCCTTGTACAGCATTTGCTTCAAGAAAGTAATATTAGCTTCTATTGTTGTTTCTATAATAAATGAATTCCACAGAATTATTTTCAAAAGGTCCAACAACAAAGACGGTGCTATAAGAAGTACAGCAGGTGTGATTTTGCAACAACACAGAATTGTAAGAACGTCTCAGTCCTAAAAGTTGTTCTGATCACAAAAGGTTTCGCTGTTGTATCCTGGCCTGCAGGAAACATTCGCTCTCCCTCTTCCAATCACTCTGTCCAGGCAGTGTACACTCTACATCCTTGGCCTTGATTGCCCTTGCTGAAAATACTTGCTGCCTGAAGCCCTCAACACAAAAACGTGTCCTTGCCCCAAACTATTAGCGTTATTTGGCAAGCATATAATGCATTGCACCTCTATTTTAGATGTTTGAGCATGCTTTATGTTCCAAAACTAACAGAGTTCAACCTTTTTGGCATATAAAAATACCATCTTGTAAAATTGTAATCATGTCTTCATAATTTATTTTTGCTAATTTTACAATGCCTCGTGTGTTTCGAGTTCATTGTGTCCCATTGGCCAAGATTTAATATTAGAAAATCTATGATAAAACATTATAATAAAGGACAGTATCTCTGCTGCTTCATCTTACATGAAATATAATCAATCATGATCAACCATCATGATGCAACTCAGGAACACCTCAAAATTGATGTAATATACAAAATCTTAATTTAGGCTGCGTTCACACAATAAGATAAAGTTCTCAAAGTCAAGTTTTGTCAAGTTGTTTACATTACTTTTTTAAAGTGACCTATATCAGACACTGAACTTCACAACCAATTCTTCGTCAAACACTCCACAATGGCATGATCTTCTTAAAATCATCAACGGATGTCATTGAATATAAAGTATTTTGTTATTGTAGAAAATTAGAAGACCTTTATCTATTGCCATGAACATTTTAACTTCAAAGTGTAACATTTGACAATGTAACAATGTGATTTAATCAATAAATAGTTAAATCAAACACCTTTGTGCACTTTCCGTGTACTTCTTCATAGTGCTGCAAGCACACAATATCAAATTCGACTGATGTAAAAATGGCATGAATTCACATTGAAGCCAAACAAATCTGATTTAGCAAATGTATTCCATTTATGAACAACAAATTTACTTCCATGAGGCTGATTTTGAGAAGACAGCATTCAGGTTTAGTCTAGTTCCCTTCTACGTGTAAAAATACACACATTATTCCTTGCTCATAGATTCTTCTCAATTACAGTTCAGCTCATCCATCTTTGCCCTCTCATCCATTTATTTCTCGTCTATAGCCGGGCCTAAAACATACAACAGCCCTGAACTTTCAGCCTTGGCCAGCAGCTAGACTGAACAGTCAATACCCTTCCACTCGCTCTGACTAATCTAAGAGTGTTATTATTCTGTAGTGGAAAGCGCTGCGGGGTCATTACACTTGTGAGATGGGGAAAAAGCAACAATCAGCAAATAGCTGCAGGAACTCTTGCCCTCCATGGCATCTCGACAGCTGTCCATCTCTTTAAACAGACGGACCACAGAATAATGATAGCCACAGGTGGGGAAAGCAGAGGGGTGAAGGGTGTTAAAGACAGAAAGCGGAGGGAGAGGGGAGGATGAATAGAGGATGAAAGAGTGTGATAGAAGAGTAAGTGAGAGAGATGGAGAACGTGAGAGAGTGAGATCGAGAGCGAGAGGAATGGGGGAAGCAGATAAGAGCCGCTGAGGGGACAGAAGGGAGGGTGGAACACGGGTGATAACAGGGTGGAAGAACCAGACCATTGGACAAACACTGTTCGTACGTCCCACTACAGGCTCAGCTAAGATTCAGACGCTTCTTATAATTACACATTATAAAATGTAAAAGGCGATTAGTGAAAAGCTAGTGACAGTGTTTAGAAAAGCTCAGAAATCATTTTATAATGGGTTTGTGTGAGCTGGTATCAAGGCTGTTAACCGCAGTGACTTAAAGAAGTACAGCTGCACGTAGCAATATTGAATACGCCATGAATTGGTTTACGCCACAAAATCATTTTTAGAGAAATAATTCACCCAAATATTGAATTTCTCTCAATCCAAACCTCAAATTATTTTTTCTTACGTTAGCACATAAGCTGCTCTTATCAAGCTCCAAAAAAGCACCACAAAAGTAGTCTGTATTACACTATATTCCAAGCCTTCTGTCATCACACATTACTCTGTCAGAAAAAGTCACAAATTTTGCTTATTGGCGGAAAATCTTCTTAATCATTGGACTCAAATTTCTTTCATGCTTGAGTTCAGTTCAAAACAAGAGCAATGTGATAACTAATTATATTTGGCATCACTGGTCCATCACATAGGCTACTATGGTATTTTAAGGTGCTTTTATAGCTTTTGTGTACTTTTTGGAGCTTGACAGCACAAATCACTTTTATTCAGTTCGGGCATTCTGCAAAACATTTTATTTTGTGGGCCACAGAAAAAAGAAACAACATGAGGTAAGAAAATGATTAATACTCCTCCCTTAACACATTGGATAAGCGTCACAGTTTGAACCCTTATAATAAAGCAGAGGTGGACTTGACTGAATCACAAAGGCAGGTTCAAAACAACAAGCTTGTTAAGTTATTTTCTGAGTCCGTCTCTCACAATTCCTCTCATCTCTGTCCACAAAAAGCAGCATGGGTCATTTTTAACGGCAAGCTACTCGATCACTCTTCACACATACCTGGAACAATGAAGCTTTGCTGCAACAACAACGGCAACAACCGACCGGGTGTCCGAATTAAGAAATGAAAGACTAAATTAAGCTCGGAAAAGGAAAATTTGAGGAAGCATTTTAAGTTGTTATGAAGTGCTTTTGGATACAATATTTGGCAGCTTGATAACATGCACAGTAGTTAATTCACATAACATAGCCTATAATATAAATTCGACTGTTCTAATGTGGCATTAAAGATAAAACATGCAACTTGTACATGATTGCATAAAATACGTATACAGCATCATAAAGTAATGCGGGTTACCAGTAGTCGTGCGGAATCTCACTCAGATGATGCTGGGACAGGTGTAGTCTTCGAAGCAAGGCTCGCGATTCTAATGTTGTTGGGCGAAATAGTGGTAAAACGGCGAAATGGTGAGGTTAAAAACGAACGGTTGCCAAGGTTTCTTGGTGAATTGTAGAACAAATAAAGAAAATATTTTGAGCTTTGTCCCCTCAGAGGTGATGCCAGTGAGGAATGAACGCGGCGCGTTTCCTCTTTCAAAGAAACAAGCTGAGGCTACGGTACAGAACGCCCGCGTCACGTGACCATCACTCCTCACTCTCTCATAACACAATGAACACGTTTTCCAATCTGATGAAGATTTTGATATATACTCTGGGGTATATAAAAACATGAGACTGTTTTACATTTTTGTATTTTTAGTTTTGTACATGCACATTTTAATGCTCATATTGATTTCAAGACTGCCTTGAATAGGCTATTTGAACTTTTAAAAATTAATTTGTCACACTGCATTACTATTTTAGTTAAAACGCAAAAAAATTATAATAATACATTAAAAATAATAAGAAACTTGGTGACCGGTCACAGCACAAACATGCATTGTCCTTTATAACTTTCATTATATATATATTTTTAAATGCTGTTCATAAAATGTTATTCAGTTTCATATAGGCTATGTATGATACATTGTTTGTTAAAGACTGGAGATTGCAAAAACAAAATAAATAAAATAAAAACTTACTGAAATAAAAATTTTTTTACCAGTTTTGTCTTGAAATATTCAACGCGGCTTAACTAACATGCAAGTATTTAAGTGTTTACTTGATGTTACACCATTTGAGCTTTTCTTAAAAAACTGTTAAATCTAAATGAATGCGGAAAATTGTAAAAAAAAAAAAATGATACCAACATGAATACAAAGATTGTATTAACATGGATTTTCAAGTGAATCCCTTCAAATGAATTTACACAAAAACCATTAGCAATAACTCACAGTTCTCTCATTACAATGTGAATGTTCCCAAATACTAGAACCATTTATAGTTCACTCTCATAGTCCCTAACACATTTTTTTAACCCATGAGGAAACCACTTAGTCTGATGTATAATTATGTTCTCACCAACTACTCGTGGTCCATCGAGCAACAGCTAAAAGGCTGTTAACTACTGCACACAGAAACCCATTATTAATGGCATTGCCTTTGTCATCTCTGCCACAGCCGTCGGTCGCTGCGTGTATGACACATACTGAGCAATTTTTACATAGAAATTGGAGACCCTGCATTAGAAAGAATTTCCTGCTGACTGTATCTTTGACTGTTAAATACATGCAAAAGTGCCTCCGGCAATGAAATCTCTGCTCATGTTGTGGCACCAATTAATGAGCTTTACTGCCAGCCTAATTGAAGCATAATTACTAGGGTTGTTCGGTTCTGGGTAAATTTAAAACCAACAGAAGAGAAAAATAACAAAGGTGCATGCCATGAATTACATTTGCAATGTCTACTCTAATGTGTGCACCATTGTCCAGCTGTGCAGCCGGCTCGGGAAAAATAGCACTATGGGTTTTGCCAAGAGACAACAAATCCAGGATTTTATTCTCTACTGGATCCCGCAGAGATATCTGCCCTGCAGCATCCTCCGCACCCGCATTTGTTAGTTTTCATTTCAAGCGTGTGTATTTTTAGTGCGTGTAGCTATATTGTGTAGTTATAGGTGTGTTGAGGATCTAACAAAGAGCTCAGAGCCACCCCAAAATATCTGGTCGAGATAAACCGACCATCCAACTAGCACCGAACAACTGCCAACAATAAAGACCTATGCTCTTTCACAATCTGTGAGTTTTCATGTATCTCTTTGGCAGTCTGCCACCTCCTCTGTGCTCCCACACACACACAGGTAATTTTGGAGCAGTGTGTAGGCAGACCGGTCCAGATTTCTAATCATAGTAAGATCCAGATCAATAGGTGCCTGTAAGATGGAGTTTGCAGCTGAGAGCAGCTCTAGGAAAACAAAGCAATGAATACACGCTGTGGAGAGGAGACTAGAGAAATAAATAGAGGCATGAGTGGGGAAATTCAACCGTTCAAGAGCTTAGTAAATGATTGCTTATGCAAGTTGTGCAGAGAAGCTCTCAAAATGATCGATTCAGATCTATCTGTCAACAATCAATCACAACTCTGCAATGTGAATTATTATATATAATAATATGTCAAGGGCATACAAGACATGCTTGTCACCCTGTCAAAAGTCAACAAGTACACTGTAAACAAAAATTGAAAGTAAATCGTATACCTTTTTTCAACATATGACATTTCTGTAGCTCAATGATCTCACAAACTAGGGAACTTTCACAGAACTGTGGCTGTAATTCTGGTTATCAGAACACATGAAAAGAATGGGGATTTTGATGGCAATTAAATTATGGACATGTGATGCTGCAGTAACTTAATAAGTCATGGAATTACCAAAATATTACGAATATCGTATGTAACTGGAACATTTTTAGTTAGAACCTTCTGAGGCTGTACTGGCAAATGTTGTTAATTGATAATTTTGTGGTAATGAAACTGCGGGCACACAATGTTGAGGTTACGTTGCCAATTACCAAAGTGAACTGAAACATTCTTGGAGTTTGTACTGACTACATTATGAGTTAGTAATTTGATAGCAATGAAATTATGAGCATGCAATGTAGTAGTTACTTTGTCAATTAAGTAATGAAATCACCAAAAAGCACCAATAAATTACACAACTGCTACATTGTGTGTTAGCTGGAAAATGGTCTTGCAAGGTTCTCCCAAAGTTATGAATAAACATCTTCTAGTAACATCAATAGAATATTGGTTCAAAGGAGCCTGATATTTAGTAATGCATGCAAAATGTTTGCAAATATACTGTACGTTATATCAATCACGGAAGTTTTTTCTAAAATGTTTTAGATGGGCATTTGTCTACTTGTTTTAGAGAACGCTCAAATGTAAGATCCTTCATAATGTTTGCCAAACAATTAAATGGAACATTCCCTTAATGTTTTCTCTAGTGTTTGCATAACCAAGAAATACAAAATTTGATGTTTTGAATATGCAGAGAACATTCGGAAAAAAAAATACATCTAATAGTCTGCTTTCCAGTGTGCACTTGACCTTAACCACCAATCCTTTCATACATTCAGGATATATTTTGCACAAAGATTTGTGAATCCTTTTACTGTAGAAGGCATCAGTAAGGACTGGAATGATAGGACACATGGGGAGTCACGGTGGGGATGTGTCACCTTGGTTTGAGCCTGACTGATTGTCCACCTCACTGTAAATATCAAGTGAACGACTCCTTTGAAGCACCAGTCCCTACAGCAGATTCAATCAGCAATCATTTACGACTTACACAAAAGCAAGAGGGAGAAAAGCAGAAATGCAAAACTCGCTGACATGATGCTAGTGATGGTTGCTTCGGCATTGCTATGCAGCTGCTAATGTGCTTGAGTCGTTTTTATGTGACTGTTAGTGTATTCAGTTTTGTTGGTTACTCTTAGAGAGACCTCCTCATGCTTTCTCTTATAGATATGGCTGAGGTCCTTCATCCTGGATCTGGTATTTTTTCACTTTTTTCTGTCAGTCAAAATCGTCAGTCTGATTGCTTTCAAAAGTAACAATACCTTTCTCCTCAACAAACCATATAATTTAGCACCTCAATCATGTCTGTAGCACAAACGGCGAATGAAAGGCAAGTTCCAAAGTGTAATACTTAAGGGTTTTGAAAACTTTGATTTAACCAATACATATGCATTTACACTCTATTCCTTGTCAGCTATGTGCATGTGTGGGAATTGTGTGGAAGCACAAATGATAGCATTTGACACTGTATAATATCCATGAGCTAACTTTACTTTCTCATCTTATTTCACACAACCTGGAGGTGGTTAAATTGTCCCCAGGCTCTAGAGAGCACACACTATACAGTGATCCAGAATGCACTGCAGGAACATAAGAGCCCACTTTAGTTTCAAAATGAGATAATTGGGGCAGTGAAAAAAGCTCCAGTAGAGGTAATGACCTTCAGTCCCAGAGCATGGTCACATCAGAGTGCAATAGTCGAGGGGATGCACTATAGTCATTGTGACCTGAATCTACACAAAGCCTGCTTGATAGTGGAGCTGTTACTGAAAAGACAGACAGAGTGTGAGTGAGTGAAAAAGAGGGGCACATAATGATGTGTCTGTGAGTCACACTACTAGGATGTTGTCTTAACCTTTTGACAAAGAATTATCAATGGTTCCAACAGGAATAGTGCAGAAAGTATTCAGAATGACTCTGAAAAATACGGATGGGAATCTTTCCGGTTTCATTATAGATTTTATTTATTTATTTATATATACAGGTGCATCTCAATAAATTAGAATGTCGTGGAAAGTTTAATTTAAGTAATTCAACTCAAATTGTGAAACTTGTATTAAATAAATTCAATGCACACAGACTGAAGTAGTTTAAGTCTTTGGTTCTTTTAATTGTGATGATTTTGGCTCACGTTTAAAAAAAAACACCACCAATTCACTATCTCAACAAATTAGAATATGTGACATGCCAATCAGCTAATCAACTCAAAACACCTGCAAAGGTTTCCTGAGACTTCAAAATGGTCTCTCAGTTTGGTTCACTAGGCTACACAATCATGGGGAAGACTGCTGATCTGACAGTTGTCCAGAAGACAATCATTGACACCCTTCACAAGGAGAGTAAGCCACAAACATTCATTACCAAAGAAGCTGGCTGTTCACAGAGTGCTGTATCCAAGCATGTTAACAGAAAGTTGAGTGGAAAGAAAAAGTGTGGACGAAAAAGATGCACAACCAACCGAGAGAACCGCAGCCTTATGAGGATTGTCAAGCAAAATCGATTCAAGAATTTGGGTGAACTTCACAAGGAATGGACTGAGGCTGGGGTCAAGGCATCAAGAGCCACCACACACAGACGTGTCAAGGAATTTGGCTACAGTTGTCGTCAGAGGCGTCTTACCTGGGCTAAGGAGAAGAAGAACTGGACTGTTGCCCAGTGGTCCAAAGTCCTCTTTTCAGATGAGAGCAAGTTTTGTATTTCATTTGGAAACCAAGGTCCTAGAGTCTGGAGGAAGGGTGGAGAAGCTCATAGCCCAAGTTGCTTGAAGTCCAGTGTTAAGTTTCCACAGTCTGTGATGATTTGGGGTGCAATGTCATCTGCTGGTGTTGGTCCATTGTGTTTTTTTGAAAACCAACGTCACTGCACCCGTTTACCAGAAATTTTGGAGCACTTCATGCTTCCTTCTGCTGACCAGCTTTTTAAAGATGCTGATTTCATTTTCCAGCAGGATTTGGCACCTGCCCACACTGCCAAAAGCACCAAAAGTTGGTTAAATGACCATGGTGTTGGTGTGCTTGACTGGCCAGCAAACTCACCAGACCTGAACCCCATAGAGAATCTATGAGGTATTGTCAAGAGGAAAATGAGAAACAAGAGACCAAAAAATGCAGATGAGCTGAAGGCCACTGTCAAAGAAACCTGGGCTTCCATACCACCTCAGCAGTGCCACAAACTGATCACCTCGAATTGAGGCAGTAATAAAGCAAAAGGAGCCCTACCAAGTATTGAGTACATATACAGTAAATTAACATACTTTCCAGAAGGAATTGTCTTATGAAGTATTCTAATTTGTTGAGAGTGAATTGGTGGGTTTTTGTTAAATGTGAGCCAAAATCATCACAATTAAAAGAACCAACGACTTAAACTACTTCAGTCTGTGTGATATTGATAAAAGAATCACCTTAGTAGAGTCCTTCATTTGTAAATCGAATTACACTGGTATGTTTTTGATTCAGCAAAAAGAACAGGCTCGCACATTTATCACGCTATAGATTCAGAATTAGTGCAGAAATAATAGCGTTTCTTCTGCATCAGAAGATAAACACACATGGAAAAAAATCGAAATATAACCTTGAAATTGGCTGGTTTGGGTCACACTACTTTTGAAAAAAAAACACAAATTCATACATGACAATGCATAAAGTTTGGCTTCAGCATGTTACTAAGCTGTTACATAATATAAATACTGTTTACATTTTATTATTTATAACTTATTGCCGTGCATTCTGGGACTTGCCTATACAAATCTACAATCATGATGCCTTACAGTGTTAATCAGCTCACTCATTTTTGGAAAAGATCCTAACGTGCAAGACAAGTTCACATTATAACATCAGCTCTTTTCTATTGGCCATCAGGAAATCTACTTCAAAACCTTCTTTAGAGCTCTCAGTCCACTTCTTTCCCTGGTTCTCTTGCATCACATTTGATCTCCCTTATGTTATTCTATTAGCATATTCTGAGTTTGCATCAGATTCTTTGCTTTTGTACATAATGTACAATGAAATGCCAGCTGACTAATCATTTGAGAGGATTTTGAGTTTGGTGGGGGCTGGTTCAAGCTGGTTTAGAGCCCTGTGGAAAGAGACATCAGTGTTTGTGAAGTGTCTGAAGTGGGCAGCACTTCGATGGAGATAAAAAATAACTGCACTCCTGCAGGGGGATAAAGATAAAGTTTACACACACAGACAGCCTGACAGTGTGGCAGAGAGCTGCTTTCTCTGGACTGTTAGCCCTACTGATCGATACAATCTGATCTATTGAACCATAGAGTTTTAAGGGAGGGCAGGATGTATATGTGTGGAGTTCTTGTCCATGCAATAATAGAAGTGAGATGAAGAAAATTGATAGAAATGCAATAACAAGTCTGTCACTTTTGAATCATAACGAAAATGACTACAAAAACGCATAATTATGGGCTGATTTGATCTAAAAGGTCGAAAGGCTTTCTGTGTGTAAGTGAGTGTGGACAGATGAATCAGAAAGACAGACTGTGTTTATCACACGCTCGTCTCCATGGAAACGAATGATACCATGTTAACATAACGAGAAAGCTGTTAACGAGATATGGTGTTTTGTCCAAACAGTCTATAACTTTTCCAGACTTGGATAAGAAAGGACTTGATTTCCATCATAGTTATAACAAATAAATGTAAAACCATTTAAATTAAAAAAAAAATAAAAAAACAATGAATTTATTTTAAATGTTACATTTTAATAATAATAATAATAATGATACAAAGTAACATCTAGCTATGATAAAAATCAATTTTAAATAATTTAAATGTAAGTCAAATTATTTAAAAAACAATCACTCAAATAATTTTCCATCATAATTTACATTTTACAACTACTACTACTAATAATAATAATGATAGCAATAATAAAATGCACTATATTAAAAAAATATGTAAGAAATAATGGGGGGGATAGCGGTAATTCATCAATAAAAATATTTAACTGGAAACCTAATAATGGTAATCTAAATTAACAGGTTTTATTTGAAATAATATAATTTAGCATCACTGAATCAAACTAAACGCTTTCATTTATACCAGCAAAACTACTTTTTAAGGGTTCAATCAAATAAAAAAACTGTCTCATTACATTTTTACACTCATAATAGTACGTCATAACAGTTGTATATATAAATCTAACTAAATCAGAAAGAATAAAACATGATTTAAATATAAATTATATCAAAGTAAAGCAGTATAATATGTTGAAGTCAGAAAACGTTCACATTATTCTGTATTACAAATTCTATTCATGGACACAAGTGGTTTCCAGACAGCATTACCATCATTACAAGGCGACAAAAAATGAAAGCATATCTTTTGTGCTACAGTTCTATCTAAAATAAATGCAGTGGCCAATTCATAGCTAAGCCTTTGGAGCAGAAGCTGATCCTATTGCTTCTCTGTATCAAAATATTTGAGTGCTTTTAAGCCAGGTATCAGTCTCCTGAAGTGAAGGATCAGAAATTGAAGATATAGCCTCACTTTGCATGGACAAAGCGGTCCTTTGGAGTAGTGTTTGAGAGCTCAGATACTACTGGTGCACGCTTTAGGTCAAGGGTTGAGCGTGATGGGGAATTCATGCTGAAAGAAAACATATGACAGCACTGCACTATATTTCCATACTACATCCCCTCACAGGGACTGCCCCAGGTTCTGAATACTGATGAATAATTAATCGGTTTTCTGTCTTTCCCATTTGACCTGCTTATTTTTCTCCGGCTGGCATTCTGTATCCCTCACTTCCCTCATATTTCCCTCCCTCTCTTTCTCTCTCCTAAGAGCCCTTTCCGACAGAGTCTGTGCTGTCATTCTGGTGATCAGCCTAATGACAGTCAATCTTTCTAGTTTGCCAAGCAATTGTGAGGAGCCATCTACGACAGCTATATTGCATAATTTGTTTCACAGAAAGTCAGCAATCCATATACAATTTTCTGTTTCGGAGATAAAATATTTCTGTCACGCAATCACTCTGCCGTTTTATTGCAACCACAACCACGCAATCACTCTGAAAACCGTTTAATTGCATTTCCTTGTCACAGGCACAAATAATCACATAGACGAGTCTCTTTGCAAATATAGGGCACATAGACCCCTTAAAGTACACTTTAGAACAATACTATGAAACATTTAAAGCTTTATTAACATTTCATTGTGGTAGTCTCATACCCTATACTATAAGTATACGTGTCAAAAGGCCTTTTAAGGCCTACTTTGTGAACATGAAAACATTATAATGCATAGCGTTGATAATCTGAAAGCTACATTATTATATAATAGAAAGCTAAAGTGCTGCTTATATTGATTCAAAGATGTAGAGGCTTGTACGTGTGCATGAAATGATTACCTGAGAAGCAGTTGAGCTTCTGCATGAACAGAAGTAGCTGAAAAAAGCTGGTATTTCTCACAGTTCAGAACTTACATTTCAGTCCGGAATTTAAATTTAAAGTGAAACAGAGTGGAAATGATTCATATGTCATTAAGTCATAAAGTGATTACAGTCATATTTTGACTTGACAGTGCACATGCAAACACACATGTATACTCCAATTCACGTGTTTTAAAAATAGGCTAACATCAAGCATGAACTTCAGTTATTACCTCTTCCTATAGTTATAGTTATAGATCCACAATTTGTTCAGGACATTTGATTTATATTTTATAACTTATATAATTAATGAAGCATTGCCAACAGCATATTTTAGAAAAATGATGATTCAGTCAGTGTGGAAGAACTTGACTGGTCTGCAGAAAGCAGCTGAACACCTCTGGTGTGACTTTAAATGCAGACCTTGAGCCAAAAACTCATCACCAAACACCAATGACTTGTACATTCATTATATGGACAAAAGTACTGGGACACCCCCTTCTTTAGAAGAGAAAAAGGCACTTCCAAACTGTGGAAACAAAGATGGAAACATAATTCATGAACTTAAAAATTGTATTTCCACATCTGTTGCAACAGTTTCGATATTTATGAAATGACTGTACCCATATGTATAATGTACCCATATGCCGTTGGTGTTTGGTGATGAGTTTTTGGCTCAAGGTCTGCATTTAAAGTCACACCAGAGGTGTTCAGCTGGGATTAGGACTTGTCTTTCTGCAGACCAGTCAAGTTCTTCCACACTGACTGAATCATCATTTCTCTTTGATCCTTGCCTTATACACAGAGACACTGTCATGTTAGAATAGAAAAGGGTCCTGTCCAAACTGTTGCTATACAATTAGAAGCACACAATTCCCTAGAATATCATTATATGCTTAAACATTAAGATTTGTACTCATGGAGATTACTAAAGTAGTCAAACCTTTCATTAGAAGGGGGTGACCCAATACTTTTGGCAATATAGTGTATATACTATAAAATTGGAAAATAATGACATATTACAGTAAAATTATAATAATAAATATGTTTTAAAAATATAAAAATAAAATATTAACTGTTAATTAAATATTATTGTATGTTTATAAAAAAAAAAAATTACTAGCAGTTAGCCTATATAACAGTCTGTAAGGGCATCCTCATTAAAATAAGCAATAAGCCAGCCAACTAAACTAAACTAGTTCCAAACAACGCCAAAGCAGAATCCTTGCCATGCACAGACTGACAGAAAACAATGAGAAATGTTTGTCTTTGAACACTGCTCGGGCCAGTCTGTTGTTCAATTATAAATATCTCTTTAGTGGAAACGTCTTCATCTCGTTTGACGGAGTGACTCAGCTCAAGGTGAAATGCACTGGTCAGTGTTGTATTGGCAACTGATGGCAAACTGTGTTTTTTCCTCTTTCTTCTCAGCTCCTGACACATGTTCAGACAAATCCATATGCATCAGAAGTCGGTGTTCCACGTCTTATTAAGGACCTTAGAGGTTGTTCGATGCACAAGTGAGCTTGATTGCCTTTCACATACAATTGAAAAACTGCTTTATCATGACTTGCTTTCCGAATAATGAATAAATCACCCAGAAGGTTGAACACGGTGAAAAATGTCCAGGACAAAAGCTTTGAAACCTGATGTCTTTTGAGCCTGGGCACTCAGTTGGGAATTTTTTTTATCCTCATTTTCGTGTGCATCTGTGTGTGAGAGACAAAAAGAGCAAATTGAGTAGTCTTTCCTTTCATTATGTGATCTTATAGCTGCTATACACAAACTATTCACTGACACACATGCACACACACACACACACACACACACACGTGCAACTGGTTTCCTTGGCAACAGCAGAAAGGCACTAAAATTCTAATTTTGTGAAGGGCTTCTCGTTTCCTCGCAGTTCTCATCTGCTTTTCATTCCAGATGACCTTTATGTGATTGTACCTTGCATAAGTGATAAAATAATCACATTTTCAGTTACAATTGGGCCTGACATCACTTAATTACAGTGCGTATCTGTGACCTTGAGCAAAACATCTGGGTCTGATAAAGCAATGTAATCTATAGAGCAGGCAGGAAATAAATGATGACCGCACGTCGCCTCACTTAATTAATCAAGGTGCACAGATTGGTAATAGAGAGATTGTAAGCTTACTACACTGCAATCTTAAAATCCCCATGAAAATTAGATTGACGTTTTGCGGACTTTAGACACGTGTCTGTACAATTTCCTCTTCCAGCCGAATGGACCAGAATTACTAATAATGGTAATGGTAATTACTTGCGCTCAACATTTTTTGTCCAATCAAATGCTCTCTAGTACGAGAAAGCCCCTCCCCCTAATATAACTTAATATGGCAAACAAAAGCTAATTTTATATAACAGCACAGCAGTAACATTAGCGTTCATAACTATTTTACGATCTTCTCATGTCCTCGTGGTGATTATGTTTTGGGATAAACCTTAATTTTAAAATAGTATATCTTTTCATATGATTCACGTTGTACAAATGCATACAAAATCGCCACCTTGTAAAATTGTTAAGTTTTCCTGGGAGATCAGGGTGGCTTAAAGCTATAGGCTATTGTATAATAAGGATACACTTTACAAAATGTTCTGGCCAACTTTCTTTTTTTAATATTAATAAATCAAATATATTTTTTATAGACTCATTCATGTAGTAGGAAAATATATTTTATTATTTATTTATTTAGATATTTATTTTTTCATAATAAATGAATTAC